>JZLH01S0080420.1:27392-41154 GCA_001188425.1 Eucidaris tribuloides | reverse complement strand
AATTCACATCACTCTTTACTTGCATTGTATTTGCCAACCATACTGGGTATCAAAAACTAGAAATATTGAGTAGACATCAGCTAATCAATCTAATTTGATATAGAAATGTAACATCATTGTAATCATTTCTGATCAACTCTAATGAATTGAAGTCATGAGGTTTACAATGTTAATGTACCATATTTGGCTTCTATGCCCACTGGTCTTGGTAAGTTTATAAAGTTTATGAGGAATATAAGGGAGAAAATGGGACATTCATGCAACTCTTGAATGCGATCAACTGTCAATGTTACACAGTCCTAGTCTCTTCGACCCTCTCTGACTAACACTACCAAACTTCACTTTTTTTCAATAAAAATACCTGTTCTGGATATCATCAGAAATTTAGCTAGTTCTTATTTTTTTTATTAGGAAAGCTTCAAGAAAAAAATATAATCAAATGTACCACCTTCCTGAGAAATGGAAACACACTTTCACACCGAATGCAGTTAGCAGAGGGGCTTGAATTGGGGAGCTACGTCATCTGGACAGTCCTGATCTACCAACCAACAACTTTCCAGGTGAGACAAAGGGCAAGGAGTTGTTCTGGACGTGCTGAAGTGGACTGGCTGAGGATGGGTGGAGGGAAAGGTCACAACCAGTCACATGGATGTCTGGACGTGGGTGTCGGCAGTCAGGAGATGTCTTGGAGCGTTGCCATCAAGGCGGCTCAGACAAGATGTATAGTTGGCTAGAACCAACCTGCAAGGATACAAAGATGGAATACAAATCAGTACAAGTCTTTATTGATCCTCTCATGAATTCATCACAACTCTGTTTTCAGAACATTATATACTTGTTATAACAAGACGACTAACAAGCCATACAGGTTGTAAAATTTATTTTCTAAGTCTGGAGTTTTGTTTTCATGATATTTTGCAAGAATATCATAAATTTGAATAATTAAACCTTTCTTCAATTATTCACTAGTAACTTGACTACTCAAAAACTGAGTATTTCTTTAAATGAATAGCCTGCTAAATCAGCAGCAGCACCAGCATTATTTCATTTTTGTTTTTTTTTTTTTTTTATGTACCGCCTGATGGCTCTAGTGGTTTAGAGCGTTCCAATTATGTTTGTAAAGTTGCAGGTTCGAGCCCACTGGCTGGTCATACCAAGACTTTAAAAAATGGTTACCTTTCTGTTTCTAGCTAGGCACTTGGTATAATAAGAACAAGAGAAGCGGTAAGTAATAACATTTAAAGATATGCAGGGTTCAGGGTAGAGCAGTCTCTTTGACTGAAGTGGCTATCTTGGGTAAAACTAAAGACCTTATATATCATTATCATTATTTTTACTCTCATACAAATAAAGGGACCGTCGATCAGACCTGCTGCAGTGAGGCCCTGAGATCTTGTTCCAGTAAGTCCTGAGTCCTGACTGACATTCCTTGTCACCTTGGGAACACCAGGGGCGATGAAACGGATACACAGGGGGTCTGAGATATCTCCAGAAACTAATGGGTCCACATGGATGGGATCAGATTGCCGAAACCACTGCTCTGAGACGCGGAAACCAGTCATACTCTGAAATATAAAAACAGACAAAACAAAAATTATCACTTTTTTGCAATACCGGGCTATTGGACATAAACATCTTTTGCCAATGATCAATTAGATACAGGCGGACTCCCGTTATAACGAAGTCCTCGGACGGCAATTTTACTCTTGTTGCTATCAAAACTTTGTTGATACCGAACAGTACAGCTATTATAAAAGACATAGATAATAATTTTGAGACCTGATTTTTACTTCTTGTTGTAACACAAATTCTAAACCGTGTTCATTTTGGACTTAATGCACTGTCATTTCTTGCTTTGACAGATTATCTATATTAGTTTGTCTTGATGACATGATTTTATCCCAATGAAATTTGTAGGATCTATCCAGTCCTGACATAAAACAGTTGTTTTCATCAACATGAACTCACCAAGTCATGTATAGTCTGGGAGTTGATGTCAACCACTGAATTCCATATCAAAAGCAATTATCTGGCTGGTAGTTACCAGGAAAACTGACATGACACCACTCGACTTGATTCAGATCGTGTTATCCATTCAATGACAATGGTTATAGCGGGCAGCTATGCACAGACCTTAGGGATGTAGAGAGAAGGAAGGGGACAAGATTCTGAAACTGTAAGTAGATGTCTCAAAGGACACCCACCATGAACAAAATTACCTAAATCCATGAACAATATGAAATAAATAAATTAATTAAGGCAATACCCAATATAAATTAATTTAAAAATAAAACAAATGTACTTAAAATGTATGATGTTCACAGGAAATACAAACTGTAGAATACCACTTTCATGGTAACAAAGCATTTTGATTTTCAGAACTGTCCGTAATTGCATGCATGTGTACAGTCTTCATCAAGTGATTGTAATGTCCTCGAGTGACGCCACATGTCATACAGGTACAAGTTTCAAATATTAGAAAGGTGGGGAGGTAGATACATGTAGTAGCAGGCGATACACAATACACAGAATAGCAGATGATAGGATAGATAGATAGACGGATAGATAGATGGATAGATAGTAGGATAGAAGACAAATAGTATGTAGCATAGATGATAGATAGATAGATAGACAGATAGATAGATATATACAGGATAGATAGATAAAATAGATACTATGGATGGATGATTGCAAATGTAGATAAATACAGTATCGTCGGCGTTCATCCGAAACCGTCATTTCAGTTGTGTTTGCGTCAAAATATGATTTAGATTTTTGAGAAAATGAAGTTCAAGTCCTCTCTATACATGGTTAATTTTTAGCACAATTACTTTATTTTTTGAGATATTGTTGGCGATTTTAAAAGTGTGACCATATAATTTTTTGATAAATGCCGCAAAATCCCATTGATTAAACAGTGTGCTGTAGCACAGCAAAACACACACATCTGCGGCGCACTTAAATATGCCAATACGCGGTCAGCATACGCGTGTATTTGAGTTTGCACGTGAAAGAGAGATACGACGGTTTGCTGATTGCACGTATTAAAATGCGGTCAGCGTTGTGACCTCCCTACGGCGTTATTAGTACAGGGAAATCTAAACCGCTTAACCGAATTACAAGCATGTAGCTCTTTTGCGATATTGTCTCTGATCCTTGGGTTCTGTGTAAAATTAAAAGTATCAAATGTTAGCAGTTGGCTGGTCTTTCCTATCAGTATATTTCTAGCAATGAACATCTTGTAAATACTAGGGACAAAAAGTAGGCCAATTATAGTAAACTTGTTGAAGTACGATCTTCTCTGAAATGAGTTTCGCACTGTCGTATCGCGATACAACAGTTCAGTATGACCGCGACGATAGGAATTCATAGATAGATAGGACAACATCTTGTATGTTTTATTTGAATAAGTTTCACCAATACATGTCTTGTTTTACATGTTTGGACTGAGACTGAATATGAGTAGAAGACATTCCTTTGTCCATCATTCTCTCCTCCTCTGTTTGCCCGGTGGGCTTGTGACATGGTGCAGGCACTTCAACCATTTCTTGTTGTTGGCAGGATGTCATTACAGGTTCACCGCAACTATCTCCTTTGATTTCAAGCATCTAATAACATGCAAAACAATTCAATAAATTACCTTACCCGTTAATAATGGCAAACAATAAGTGAAAACTATCTTTGAAACAAATGTTTAATATTTGGTTAAATCTGATTTAAGAATAATCCAAGTGATTATTAAAAATGAATTTAAAGCGTTTGATCATTAAATCATATCTTTATTGTTTCCCTGTTCATTTACTAAGAAATATTTCTGCCATTATCCTGAGTAACATCTATACAATAATTTTGACAGGAACATTTTTAAAACAAAAAGTGCCTAATGCTAATGGTATCAAATTGCTGTTAATCTGGATAAAAATTAAGTTCTTACTTTTAATGAAATCATACTACAACAAGACAAGTACAAAAGGCAAAACCCATGGTATTCAGTAACCTTGGTGTAGTCTCTGGAAGGCCAGTACAAATAGAAACCTAGAAGTGTTTCACTGCTTTAGCTCCTTATGACTGAAACACAGAGTGGGTACGCATCCTTTAGTAGCATTGCCTGCCACAAAGAAATCAAAGAAAATACAAATAATATATTTACATTTCTTACATCATCCATTCCACAAGCTGACACAGTACATTTCAACCTGGTGGGAAAATTGCAACTTACTGGAAACAGGCTGCTCCAATTGATTTCTTTTACAATATTACGGCACAAACTTCAGACAGAACAGATTTTGAAAATCTCAAGTCTTTTGAGCCTGGAGAAATCCAGACTTTTTACAGTCAGTAATTATCTTATTCTGGTTATTCAATCAAAGGTGCGCTTATTTGAGAGAATTCTATGTCGTCAATCAACTGACTTAACTTTTACCTGTTAAAGACCAAGGGGGGGGGGGGGTGTCGCATGGCAATATTTACTATATGATAAAGTTGGTGTTTGTACCTTAATACCTCAACAGCTCTGGTTATGGCTGGGATGGTCCTCAAAAGTCCTTCTCACCCAACTGATGGCCTCGGCTTGGAAAGTGAAGCTGCTCTGGAGGAGGCCTCGCTGCTCCCTCCAATGAACAATCCCAGATTCTATCAAGAAAACAAATAAACATGCAATCCTCACGAGTAAAACAGAGATTGAAGTTACTGGACCGAAGTAAGTGATCATTCTTCTGTAAGATTTTACCCACATAGGATAACTTGAAGGAAGATGTAAGCCGGAAACTATTTTTTTTTTTCAGCGGGGGGGAAATGTAAAAAGAAAGTTGACATTGTGATTATTGTGAGAATTATGGTACATGGTGATAAAGAACCTCTAGTAAGGGGTACTGTGCTAGACACCCTAAGCCAGACCCTATCAATATAGTAATTTCTGTTATTTGCTGAAGGTCATCTCAAGGTATGTGCACGTGTGATCTGATTGGTTGGCAAGAGAACTGACATTTAATTAAAAATTGGAGAAGAATTCAGCACAGGAAAAGAAATGTACTAAATATCGCTCTCTGGGTGGTTGGTCGGCTATGGACTGTGATGATGGCTAAACTCTTAAATGCTGAGTTGCAAGATCTGCCACCAAAATAATACTGGTATTTGTTCTGCCTAGCCCTTCACTGGCTCCCGATTACTCACGCTGGTTCCTTCATGGCTTTAACAATGGCTGCCATCCCTGACATCATTGTTAGCTTGCCCTCTTTGTCAGGGAGGCTGGGTTGCTAGGTTCGATTGGATGATGCTGGGCAGTCCTCTTATCTCCTTGCGGACTGAACCACAACCCCCTATGCTTAGAGAAGAAGCCACTTGATAGTTACTGGCTGTGAGGATTGAAGGAAGGGTTGTGAGTGGTGGGGGTAAGAGGTACCACTCCTCTAAGAGGCTTACGGAGAGCAGGACTGGAGGGAGATGTGGCCATCGGCTTGGGCGACACGCTGAGAAAGAAACCAGCAATACAGGAAGATATTATAAGAAGGTCTATTACTTGTCTATGTCTTTAGTATTTATACTTCCGAGATAAAGTGTCAGGTATCATGTAGTTTTTGTTCGCCCAATTTCATTCCCATTAACTCTTAACATGCAAAGTTGCCAAATTATGCACCACAAATACATACATGTTCCACAGAGCGTCTGTAATTTTCCACGCACTGTTTAGGATTAACTACCAACTTGAAGAAAAAATCGGGAAGATTGTCTACATTACTTGTGATTACCTGTTGCCCTCCGAGATTCTGAAATCCCACAGAGTAACTGGACACACCGTTCTCGTAGACGCCAATGGGTTAATGGGATATTTTTCATAAATAACCTATATTTATGATGTATCTTCACATATTTAAATTATTCAGTATTTTGGTGACAATGACATCCATAAATTGCATATACAACACAACGTGCTGGTAGTTCAAAGTGAATACATGCAATCAAACAGTGTTACATGTTAGTTTACCCAATATTTTGGATCGTCACCACAATACCCGATAAAGATCGAACATCTTGGGTCAAATACAAATTTTCATTTTGCAACATGTGGAGGTCATAAACCTTGTGCTTTTAGGACACTTTACTCTTAGTACTTTATATCATATTAAATATGGCACTTTCCCTACTTCTGGGTCGTTGGATGCCACTTTATCAGAGGTCGTGGTTGACACGGTCACATTATAAATAATCCATACAAGGCACCAGTAACCAGTCCATCGAAGCATGTCAGGTTATCATGTGAAAGAAATGACACTGACATGGAATGCAGACAGGGACTTTACCTTGATTCTAGATCCACTGGCAATGACAAACGGTTGAGACGAGGTCTCCTTCGATTGAAGACCTTCCATGTATCTTATGGAACCCTCCACCAAATGCTTCTTCTGGAGATACTTCTTGAGTCTCAAGCATCCAGGTTGCCATGGTACCCTCATCAGCCAGTTGCGGACGGTTACGGAGTGGGATTGGAAGCAGGACAAAACGGTGATCCGCCAGAACTTTTCACCACTGATGATCAAATTGTATATTTCAATCTTTGGCGAGGCTGCTGTTTAAACTGCAAGTCAAGTATGCGATACAGAAGTGCTTGTTCTTTATCAGAGTATTGCGGAAAAAAGTACTTGAACTTACTGTCTCAAGGAAATTGTGCTCACATTGAAAGGATATCAATTTAGATTACGCTCAACAGTCATTTGCTGAACCACTGACTTCGTGACAATATCTTTGAAGGTAATAATAGAGAGAGAGGGGAAGAATGGATAAATGACCGCTTACCTCTTGTAATCATAGCCCTCTCTGGAGCCTGTCCTCCACGATGATATGTAGAACTATCTCTGTAATTCCACTTGTTGTGTTCAACTGGTTTATGGTAAGACCCTGGTGTGGGTCACTATCATAGGACTCTTTAACAAGTGGCCACGTGAGTAGGTGTAGGCCAGCTTGGGTTGGTCTTCACTTTCCGGTTGACATGTCAGATAATATACATCGGAAGAAAACTCAATAACGTTCTGCAACTGTATCCTAAATGATGTCTGAAAGAACAATGGAACTAAACTTTATGCTACACTCTTCAGATAATTTTGTAGTACTTGGTATGCAGTATTGACAATCAAGTGTGTTAAATTAGCTTAACTATGGCACAAATTGCAATTGGCGGGCAAGACAGCAATGATGTGAACAAATCAGAAAATAACATTGTACATATATTAGCAAAGCTTTCATTGTCAATATCTTCCCATGATTTCAAGTGCTTATTTGGTTATTTTTTTTTTTTTTTTTTTTTTTTTTTTTTTTTTTTGTTTTTTTTTTTTTTTTTTTTTTTTTTTTTTTTTTTTTTTTTTTTAACCAGGAGCATCCAACTTAATGAGCTTGGTGGATATGCGTACGTGAGCTCAGTATAAAGGTAACCCACATGAAAGTATGAGACATGCAGGTTGATATTGAGGCAATCTGCTGTAGTACATTCATGAAGCTGTCTTGCATCGGGCGGGGGGGGGGGGATATAGCCATGATCAAAGTATATTCATATGGCAAATGAGATATTGTTAGGTCAGATCTTTGAAAACTTGGATAAGGTAGGCTTAAATGAAAGCTTAGTGTAAATATTAATGAGCTAATACTTGGTTTCTAAATGACTGGTTACACCTGTGTACTCCACAACTTCCTATTTATCATTAACTTCACCTGTCGGATTTAAGACGACCCTCAATACTTCTCATGTCAGGATGACGAGGATAAGCATGTGGAATGCATGCCAATAGCTTTGAGGAGTACTCATTCTGAGAGGATAAGAATAACTCAGTTCTTGGACTGTGAACTATACTATCAACTGACCACCCACAACTTCAACACTGACCCAACAAAAACTGGCAATACTTTGGCCTATTTCTTACTCCAAAACCACTCACTGCCAGACAGACTTGTAGTTTGACTGCAAGTTTTGTAATCCTCGGCAACACTGTAAAAAATATAACTTATTGGTCAAAACGAGACCAGTGTACCTATATTATTCGATCAGAAATCACAGTGGATAGTTTGGAGTACTATGATGTCCCACCTGCACATGCATTTTTTAGGGATTAAATAACTCCAACAAAAACCTTGTATCTGTGAATTAGTACAATAGTTCAACAACTGTTTCATTAGTTTTTTCTATTACAAATTGTGGAAAAATAACAAGCATCGCCCAATAAACATTATTCAATGTTATCCACTCAATATTTTCGTCTTTATGTTTATTCACAAAAGCGTATCTGTTACTTTAAACTCTTACATTATGTTACGGTGATGGTATATATATATTCCATTAGATATCCACAATACGTCAACTCCATACTTTTGTGTACAAAGTAATGGGTGGCTTTTTCCATGCAGTAGTGGCACACAAAATTGCTCTGAAATTCAAGTCTTTTACAAAATTAGGGACTGAAAATATTGCTGTAATATGGTAGGGGGGAAACATATATTATCATATGTATGAAATTAAGGACTCAATTTCAGAAGTGTGTTATTTCAAATTTTTTCTAGGTCCAGCATTTACTACTCAAAATTTGGCAATGAGAACACTATTTTTTTGTCACTTGCCATCATTCTAATGGTACAAAAAATCGCTAGATTTTGTTTCAGTGTTGGGCGTAGTGGTCTCTCACGACCAATGCATAGAGGGCTACAGATACCCACCTGCTAGGGTTGGAGAACAATGCTATCAATGCTGCTTCTTGCGCAAGCCTGCCAATCCTGTTGGAGGACAATTACCATCTGAAAATCCCTGAAGAACAATAGAATCAAACCTTTGAATAGTTAGTGTCAATATTATTATGATAACTGCAGTATTGAAGCAAATGACAGCTTTCAAGTTTTCTACTAATTTGAAGAAAAAATAACTTACAAAATTTTTTTTATTACGCCATGGGGAGTGCTCAAAATCAAGGTCAGTCTCATATCTCCTCACTGCTTATAGGGCATGTATCAAAAGCAAACTACAACAAGAGAACATGGCAATGCTATATTTAGTCATTAGGGTGACTGCAGATGACATTTTACCTGAATCAGCCTCTGTGATATCAAACTCTTGGAATGTTGTCTTGATGTTAGCGACATTTGTTTCCACGTCGTTCCACTTTCTCCCACATCTCAGGTTGGTAGGGTGCTTCCTGGTAATCATTTTCCGCGTTGTCTGTCGGGGGGTTATAGAAATCCGTCGTTGAATGTGGAAACAAAGCCGTTGGCAGTCAATGGACTTCCAATCCATACCTAAAACATACAGTAACACACAGTCAGTATAATCAATCACGGTTTATAATGTCTGCAAAATTCTTATTGCTGTACCCTTTTTTGACAAACGATTTACTCTTGAAACTGATTAGTGCCGGACATATCAACAATAAATGTATGTGCATGATGTTTATTGATGCTCACAAAAGATGTGCAGTGTTTAGTCAAACAAGATAATAATATGTGCAATCTTCTCTTTTGTCAAAGTCTGATGATACTGCCACAATATTTGTGCGACATCGTTTCTGAATCCTGACTCTCTTTTTATATTTCAGAAAACCTTGACCACCATATTTCTACAGTTTTTAATATTGAAATTTTTTCCACCTTTGTTCATCTTATATCGCCTCACTTGCAATTCATCAAGTTGCCCCGTTACCCACATAGTTTTCAGCTTATTTGTTTGATTACTGTAAGAATATCTTTTATGCCTACAGCAAGGTCAGTCGAATAAAAATTTGTTCATACATTTGGTTGATCTATAGGTCTTTCATTTGTAAATTACATTAGTAATTGATCAATTAAATTGAAATCTATTGTTAATTACAAAATGGATAGTTCTTAAACAATATAATTTGGCACTTACCTGACTGTAAGAATGGTGTCCAGACTTGTCTCTGTGATCCCACACACACCAGACTGTCGTTTCTTGGTGATCACTCGACTCCACCATGGATGAGATAATCTGGAATATTCACAGATTTGAAAAACAATAATTCACTGAATCAAGTCAAATGCCCATCAGGATTAAAAACCAATAGCAATAGCTTGAATCGCTGCTTAGAGCAATGTACGTTTTAACCATTGGAGACATTTATTGTATAACATTCTTTTCCATTGGAGCCCAATCCAAGATATCTTGTATTGTTTCCAATGGATATTAATAGTCAAGCTTATGCAGTTGAAAGTAACTTTGCTTTTTTCTGGAGCTGAACTAGACGTGAGACAAATTGTTCACCTGTCATCCAGTAAGGTGGTATCCTTCACTGGCCTGAGAGGACTAGTTGGGCGACTCAAGTCACCGCAAAGAGAGCCGGGTTCCCGGGAAACAGTGGCAGGAAAATACAAACAGTTCCATTTATGTGTTGGATTTGTTGTTCAAGTCTCCAGCAGGTCTTAAAGATCGTCGCCACAAACGCCTTGCGATGTTGTCTTGGAGGACTTTTTTTGAGTTTTATTGATTTAATGACTCAATTTAATAAATTTGACTGGAAGACGTCGCTGTTGATGTCTCCTAGACCAGTTGGAATTGGAAGAAGTCTCCAACAAAAATCGATAAGTTTTGATTTTCCAGCTGGATCCCCGAAGACCCAGCTGGTCTTTGGAAGGAGACGCTCGCCCTGATATGCAAGTAACTTTCCTATAGAATTAATTATGAATCAATGAATTAACTTACTCAAGTTCCCCAACTTGGTATCCACAGTTTCAGGGAAGTCTTCTGCACGTGCAACAACTTCTCCATCAATTACGGTATGAATCAATGAAGCTTAATTACCTAAATTGGTCCTCGGGAGAAGTCTCAACAACTTAGAGGGAATCTCGCTTTGGTGAGAGCGCAAGCCATTTCTCTGAGTCTCCCGACTCCAATGAGTGGCCTATTAGATTGTACACCACATAGGTTCACAGGGCATAATGATTAGGGTTAAAGTCAGGGTTTGAGTTTTGAACTGTGGTTCTTTTTAAAGATACCAGATACCAGCAATTTTTCCATATACATGCTATAGGAACGATCCAAGCCTTTCCTACATGTATTTCAGCTGTTTGGATAATCTCACTTACTACTTGGTCACCACTGCCAGAGACTGGAGGCATAGTATGACTGATGACAGCTCTCGGGTCGGCTGGGGGCGGGGTGGGGGGACATTGGAGGGCAGATCCACCACCTGACGATTGATTGAAGCTGGGCCCACAGGCTCCACGCGCCACAACAACAACAACAACAAAGATGTAACTATCAGCTGTTAATATGCATCTAAACCAAATATTGATTACAATCACTTTACCTGATTTAGGAAAACGACAAGTGTGAAATTAGAAATCATGATAGTCTTGCAAATCCAAGACAGTTGTCACTTGGCAGGTATAGGGGACAATAGCACATTGCATACAATTACTATGTACAAAAGCTACTTAACTGCTTAGGGGAAAACACAGTAAATAACAAATATTAACATGTATTTACCCAAGAAGACGGTCTTGATTTGATTTTCACATTTAAACATGCATTTCCCATAGACCTCCAGAAGACAGGATATCTTGTGTCTAGTCTTCAACAGTGAAGAAAAAAGACATCTCGACGCATTGGACATTATTAGTGTGCACACATGAGTGTGATAGTTAGTGTCACGGAGGACATTTTAAATAAATTGCCATGATGAAGAGGCTAAGGAAATGCTGTCAGGTCATTAGATTTTGTACCTCTAGTGATAGCCTCCACAATAAATCATAACAGCAAACCCTTCATATCTTATGCACTTTTTCACTTAGCTTCAATAATGCCATTTCTGATATGTTATCTTCTGAAAATGTCCGTCCTTGACACTAACTGATTACACTGCAAATATACTCGACAATAACATTGAAAAAATTAGAACATCAATTCTTTTGTAAATGCGACTACTGAGTTAACATTTTGTTCCCGGAAAATGACTGTCGATCAGCAGATCATGCAAATCATTTCAATCCAAGTCTATTGTAAATGTAACTAAACTACAGTAAAAACATGAATTGTATGTAGCACAGTGTAAGAATAAGTGGATAGTCATTATGGATAGAGGCTGTATCCTGTAAAGATGTGTGTCATTATTTGCACGTCAAAAAACATCTAAATTGAAATGAAATTCAGACTAATCATTATCCAATGTGAATGATTAAAGTGGAATGAAACCCAGACACATTCTGCATTCAGAATGGTTACAGAACAATGCTAGAAGGAAATTAGTGAAAGTTTGAACAAATTTGTGAATGGGTCAAGATGTATGTTTGTTTCAAAGTTTATTTGATCCTTGTTATGGATGATGTTAAATTGGAACTCTACCAGCTTTTTAGATGAAAGTGTGAGAGAAACTCTCCATTGGTTTTGTACACAAATTTTCACTTATATTCTCACTTTTTATCAAATATTCTGATTTGGTCTTTGCTGTTGTGCAAGTATGTGCTAGCAAAACTGATTCTACATGTTTTCTGAAAGAATTAGATACTTCTCAACTGACACTTCAGAAAACTGCAACAATTATTGAAAATTTGTGTCACAATCAATGGGAAGTTCTCCACACCTTTCATCTGAAAGTGTGGTAGAGTTGCCAATTTAAGGATCCTCCATAACAGGATTAATTTAACTTTGAACATCATAATTCTTGAACCGTTCAACCAAATTTGCCTCAACTTTCACTATTTTCCATCTTGTATTGTTCTGTACTCTCTGAATTCAGTAAGATGTCTGGGTTTCATTCCCCTTTGTTTAATATAAATAAACACCTCTCATAGAGACTTGGGGTAAAATACTGAGTTTTGGTGAAAATCTGGACGGTTAAACTTCATCCTTTTTCAAATTACTCAGAAGCATTTTCAAAAAATCCACGACGTCAAACGTGCACGTGCCGTTCCAAAATTGTCCGATCAGCCGTTAGCCAAATGTCGTGCGGAGGTTAGCCATTTAGCCAATCAGTGCGCCCCGCTGGTCTTGCGACGTTGCACAATAACTGCGATTCGCAGTTTGAGCAAAATTGAAACTTACGGAAAGAACAACATTCTGGTAACATGTCGTTATTAGTTTTTCTCATAAAACAACAAATTCATGACGTATGGATCTCAAACTTTCAACACACCATTTAAGTACTAAACTTACGTTTGGTATTGATAATGAAGGGAAGTAATGGACTTGCACATCCCTGACACAATCTTTAAATAGAATAAAATATGGTAACATTGTTTCTGAATTGAAGGAAACTTGTTTAATTAGTTTTTATGTAGAATTCCACAAATAATTACCATGTGGAAATGTATGTGTCCATCTCCGTCTATCAGCCGTCAGTTTGACACACAGTGTAGCAGGGGAGAAAGGGTTATTAGATGCCTCAGCTTTGTGTCTCCTGCTAGACTGGAACAGCATGCTGTCATGAAGTTCAAACTTTCTATCATCGTCATCATCATCGTCCTCTATGTGATTGCGATTCTCTCCACTGCTCAAGGTGCTTTCAGTACTGTTGTCATGGAAATGGGTCCTTGATGGAATCCGAGGCAGTGGGTCTGATTTCTGACGTGATCTTGGAGATTCTCCATCCTAAATGAAGGAAATAAATGCTCACAATAACAACAGGCATAATATGGACTTCATGTAGCCTTTTGTAGGGACAGTGATTTTCCGTTTACCGGTAAATTGAAATGGAAAATCCGGTTTGGTTCTTTACTTTTAACCACAGAGAGAGTATAATTCCCCAATTTGCAAAGGTCAATTCAATGAATTTTCACA
>JZLH01S0080420.1:0-18202 GCA_001188425.1 Eucidaris tribuloides | reverse complement strand
CAATCTAATCGAGTTCCTATGTGGCCTCATAGTACATAACTGCTCCTATGTTAATTCAAAATCGGACAGCCGCCTCTCAAGTCGTATCGCGTAATGGCCCCGAATCAGACAATTTTAGCCCGGGTGACCTTCTGACCTTTTGACCTTTCGAACTATAAAATCTAATCAGTTCATTGATGTGGGCTCATAAAGTACATACTTCAACCCACATTACATGAAAATTCAACCGCCATTCTCAAGTTACGCGGTAACAAGCCAAATCAGACATATTTTAGGCCGTACCTTTTGAGCCTTTGACCTTTCCATGCTCCAAAATTCTAATTCCACTTCATGTCCTCATAATACTATACTTCACAATACATGACAATGCGACAAGCCCGCCTCTTAAGTTTCATGGTAACGAGCCCGATCAGACATATTTAAGGGCCCGTGACCTTACCTTTGACTTTCAGCTCCAAAATCTAATGGTATCATGGTGGCTCATATACATACTCTGTGGGTCTAGTTACATCAAATCCCACCAGCTGCCTCAAGTTATTCCCCCGGTGAACGAGCGCCGAACAGACAATTTTAGGCCGTGTGACCTTTGACCTTTTGCCTTTGAACTCCACAAATCTAATCAGTTCATTTGGTGCTATAAGTACTACTTCACCCAGTTAATGAAATTCAACCGCGCCAGTCTCAAGTTATCCCCGGTCACCGAGCCCAAATCAGACGTCACTTTAAGCGCGCGGGACCTCGTTGCACCTATCACGTTCCAAAATCCTAACTGAGTTCACTCTTGGCTGGCTCAGAAGTACCAATATTGCGTCCTAGTTACATCAAAATCGACAGCCGCACCCGCCGTGGGTGGATCTCATTATGCGCGTAATGAGTTGCCCGAATCAGACATTATTTTAATTTTTATTTTGGCCGGTGACCTTTGATCTTTTGACCTCTTTGAACTAAAAATGCTAACAGTTCAATTGATGGTGGCTCGAATCATACTTCACCCACCTGTTACATGAAAATTCACGGCCATTCTCAAGTTATCGCGGTAACTAAGCCAAATCAGACATAATTTGGAGCGTGACTTTGACCTTTGACCTTTCAGCTCCAAACTCTATCAGTTCATTGTGCCTCATAATACATACTTCACCTAATTACACTTGACAATCCGACAAGCCGCCTCTGTAAGTTTCACTTGCGTAACTGAAGCTGCGAATCAGACCTATTTAAGGCGTGACCTTGACTTTGACCTTTTGCTCCAAATCTAATAGTTCATGTGGACTCATTAGTACGTACTTGGTCCTAGTTACCATCAAATCGACAGCCGCTCTCAAGTTGCGTAATAGAGGACGAATCAGAGCATATTTAAGGCCGGTGACTTTGACCTTTGACCTTGCAGCCCTCCAAATTAATCAGTTCATTGGCTGACTGCTAAACATACTTCACCCAGTTACCTGACATCCACAGCATCTCAAGTCTCATCGCGATCCGAGCCGAATCAGACATATGTGAAGCGCCGGTACCTTGACCTTTGATCCTATTCAGCTCAAATCTTAATCAGTTCATTGTTGGCTAAATACATAGCTTCCCCAAGTACATGCAATTCGACAGCCGCTCTTCAAGTCTATCGCAGTAACGAGCCCAAATCAGACATATTTAAGGCCGGCGTGACTTTACCTTTGACTTTCAGCTCCAAAATCTAATCAGTTCATTGGGTGGCTCATAGTACATACTTTGGTCCATTACATAAATCCCGATTGGGGTCTCAAGTTTCATCGCGGAACGAGATCCCGGTAACGGACGTACGGACGGACGAGACGGACGGACGGACGGGAAGACGGACGGACGGACGCGCGGACGCCAACGGACGGACAACCCGAAAACATAATCTCCGCAACTTCGTTGGGAGCATAAAAAACAACGAAATGACACAAAGAGGTAGAATGTCAATATTACTAAATCTCAAATCACTCATTATCGTTTCAAATAAAATTGTATCGGACTCCAAAAACTCCGGTGGTAATCAAATTCTCTTGGTGACCGTTGCGTTATGGAATTACATCTCAGAGAACACAGGGTTAATTTAGGGTTGTCATTGGTTTTCAGTTCAAAATAGAGTAAGGGGTTGGTTAGGGCTAGGTAGGGACTTAGGTTAGTGTATCAACACGTCTCAAGCAAATGTCACTCGATTAAATGTGCATGAACCTCGCGAAAGATGGCTCGAATTCCAGTAATTCCAAACATGATTGGAACATAGTAAATGTTTTTTTTTTTTGGGGGGCGGGGGGGATACTACCAAAAGTTTGTAAGAGTGTATATATGGTTTTTAAAAATAAAGTTATGAATTCTAATCACTAACATCTATCAAATAATAACTAATTTTTAACTAATTTCTCCTTCAGAACAATGTGGGGCTAATACATTCCACATACAGGATACACCTTGCTCAGCAAAGGGGGTCATTGCTCCATCACTAAAAAAAGTTATGGCTTTTTCTGTTTTCCTCGGACGATGACTCAGCATTTTTTACCAAGTATCTGAAAAATCAGGTTTTTGGTCCACGCTGCGGCATTTTTCACACGATTCTCTTAAAAATGATATCATGTTGATCAGGACAACAAGCCGCTTCAGGTGAGATATGTCAAACTTGGTTTTGAAACATCACTCATTTATAGCCCACCTTTACTGCAAGCCAGTCTGGGTGGGAGCAATGCCATAGGATACCCAACAGTTACTAAGAGTACCAGTGATGTGTGACTCGAGTCCGGTCTTGGACTCGAGACCGGACTCGAGTCCATTTTTGCCGGACTCGGTCTCGGACTCGGACTCGAGGGTTCATGACTCGGTCTCGGACTTGGACTCGGGGCCTGTGACTCGATGTCGAGTCCCGCTCGAGACCGGGGCATATTGGCGCTATACTGCAGTTGTCGAACGGAGTTTCGTATCCAAACGGATATCTCTGGTTCCATTCGCTAAAATGTCATCAAAATTTCACCCAATATTTTCAAATATATAGAATCACTCAAATAAATTTCAGCCAAATCGGATCACACAGTAGCAGTCCACTGCCTGGACTGTCTTCCGTGTTTCTAGTTTTGCAATGCGTAGTACATAATTACACGTGATGTGTGTGTACATACACACCACTTTACACAACACATACACAATTTGCTGCCCAAGACATCAATAAAATTGTATCTTCTGAACAAACTAAAGAATGATGAGGCAAAAATGTGAAATTTGTCACTGCCACTATTATTGAAAATTTCCGTTGAATAACAACTTTAGCAAGCACTTTGAAAGGATGATAGTACCTTTCAACTTTTTAAAATGTATCAAGTACTGGTGATCTCCAAAATTTATCATTTAATTTCTTTAAAGATATTTTGGTAAGATTATGGTAACTCAAGTTACAGACAGTTATGTGTGGCTGAATGAATTACACATTTATGTATTAGTTCACCCAATCTAGCAAAATATTTTCTCATATTAGGCCTACATTTCCACATATTGAAGGTTTTGTGGGATTTTTGCTTATACATGTACAACAAGGAGGGTGTTGACAAACAAGTGAAAATGTTACTAAGTGATTGATGCTGCATTTTAAAGACACAGATGCGAGGATTTTCGATATAAACTACATGTAATTTTAAAACTAAAGTAACTACATACTATCGTCTTGGAATTATTTTGTGGGTTTGTTAATTATCTTTTTTGAAATTGAATAATTTATTGATTCATTTGAATGATTCTTTAGTAAGTAGGTCCCTACGGATATTTTGAATAAGATACTTGTTTCTAATTAATTAATATGTAATACATTTGCACATGTGCCGGACTCGGACTCGGACTCGGACATGCCGGACTCGGTCTCGGACTTGGACTCGAAGGTTCATGACTCGGACTCGGACTTGGACTCGGAAAGGCCGGACTCGGACTTGGACTCGGACTCGGACTTACTGGACTCGGACACATCACTGAAGAGTACATTCTAGCTGTAAGGAATGGGTAAAAGACAAGGTTTATATTGAATTTTTACCACAAGTGTCAAAGTCCCACATTTCTGAACTCATCTGGATGAACATGTAGACCATGGCAGTAGCCGACCTGAAGGCTACCTTGGTGTCACTGGTGATGGCCCCACACGACACTTTCTCACCCCTGGACCAGAGTTCCTGGACCTGGGCCCGGACCCCACTCAGCTCCACTTTCTGTTGGATGTGGATGCAGGTGTTGACCTGAAATGAAAAGAGAAAGTACACTCTTCACTTTAGAAATTGATGTATGGAATGCATTCAAACTCGGTGTTTGGTAATGATGGAGAGAAAAATTATTACAACAGCATCTTTATCATAAAAAGGGGTTAAACCTCAATGTTGAAGCACTTGTAGTTTAGTTTTGGCGATTTTTTTTTATTTGAAAGCTTTATGCCCAAAGGTCATATCACACCAATAACGGATTCTGAATGTCTTTCATTTTTTTAAAATTAAATAATGAACTACAGAAGTTCGACTGCGCGCAGTCGATGGGTATGCCTCCGCCCAGAGCGCCCACTATGTAGCAGCTAACAACCTAATTACATCAACAGTTAGCACTCCTTTTCAGTTTTAGGTTTGGCACAAATTTCATTGATCTTTGACCCTTGACCCTGTCTTTTGACTCCTGTGACTCTACCAAATTATTTGTCTTTTGGTTTTGAACCTAACCACCAAATTACATCAACAGTGAGCACTCCTAAGTGAAGTAATAGGCAGAAAATGACATTTTGGGACAAAGTTCATTGACCTTTGACCTCTGTGACTCTACCAAACTATTTGTCTTTTGTTTCTTAATCTAACCACCAAATTATATCAACATTGAGCACTTCTACCTGGAGTTATAGGCAGAAAATGGCATTTTAGGACAAAGTTCATTGACCTTTGATCCTGGACGGATTTGTCCCAAAATCTAATTCATCCTTGCCTAGTGGTCCATCCTTGGTCCAAGTATCATTAAAATCCCTCCAGTGGTACTTCAGTAATCTTGTTCACAAGAACGTGTGGAGGCACGGACGCACGGACGGACAACCCGAAAACATAATGCCTCCGGCTCCCTTACGGGGCGGAGGCATAAAAACCTCGGCAGAAAGATCAGTCTGATCTTTCTGCTGAGGTATAATTTAAACCTTAACACCTTATTAACCCTTTGGATGCTATACTGTAAAATATAGTAAAAAATCTTGCCCCCTCCCCCCGAGATTTTTCATTAATTAATCTTTTTAAAAATGAAAGACATTCAGAATCTGTTATTGGTGTGATATGACCTTTGGGCATAATGCTTTCAAATAAAAAAAGTCACCCAAACTAAACTTGCGCTTTAAAATGTGTGGCATTCATGAAGTCATGTGAAGTCTGAGACTAAGCCACAACATATTTTGTTCAGAGAAAGAAGTGACATTCTGTTCATAGCCATGTTGACATAGCTATTCACATATAGCTACATAATATACACAAATATATTAAAAACATGCAAAATTGTTTGAAGACTGAGGATTTTATTAAAGGCTAGAGCCAAATTCCCTACCTTGATGACTAAGTGTACACTTAACAAGAGGGCGCAACAGGGCGGAGAGGAAGAAGACATTATGAATGGATTGATAACATGAGAGATTGGAGAAATGGAATGGACAATGCAAGAAAGATGGCCTTAAGTAAGACGCCTGCGGCTCTTTAAAAGGGATATGGCATGCTGAACTGAAGTCTACAGTTGAGGGAAATCCTTCAATTTCTGGTAACTTTAACTACACTTTCACCCACTAGTAGTCAGATTTATATGATTCAAGATTAATAATTAGATAGAGCACTAAGCTAGAGACTACACACTATCATTCTGCACGTTATGGATTAATATAACCAACACAGTATGACTTCATTCATACATATTTTTGTTAAATCACACCAAATCATTCCAATACAACAGAAAAATACTAGACAAATACATACTGAGGACAGTGCTCAAACTGCAGGGTGGAGGTTGGTGGCTATGGAGCATCAGCCCAAACTTTCACACACAAAATGGAATATTAGAGGGCAATAGGAATCTTCACTCATTGCCTATGAGCTTCTGTACTTCCCATAGATTAAATGCATGGCAAATCCGATTCCCATAAGCGACAGTTTAAATGAGATTAAGAAGGAACTCCTACGGACAGGCTAAGTTAGTGATATTAGTTTGTTCACCATGCTATTTTTGAGTCTCCACATGTCACTCCTACTGATGTACTGGTCCTTGAAGACCAATTCAACCAGGTCCAGGGCCACATTGCTAGGTTCTACCCGGTTAACTCTCACAGTCTTGTAAGCACGTAGCTGGAAGAGAGATGCTACACTCTGTTCAACACTCACTACACCTGCAAGTAAAAACATTGGTTTCTTGATTTACACACTCAGAACATCAAAAATATGCACTAAAATTGTTCATAAGACTCAAACAAATATACATTTTTGTTTTCAAATAAACATTTATTTTTTGAGTCAAGGATAATAACAGTTAGCCATGGATAATTAAAACACAAGCATAGTTTTCGTCGATCTAAGATTTTTTTTTTTTGGTCAATCTTTCACAAAGTATTCTATTGTCACCCCAAACATGAGAAAACAACATCAAACCCACTTAAAATTGTTTACAGTGTCAAATTATGATGTTTAAATTACTGTATAGGAGAACATCTAGTGGTATGTAAAAATGGGAGAGTTTCAGAGTGAGCAATTTTCAGGGCATTGATAGATCATAAAGTTGTATCTGAAAATACAAAATTGCAAAGAATTTCATTTTTACCAAAAACTATACCTCGGCTCTAAGCATGCAGTTTAGCTGGAACAAACAATTCTACCTCTCCCGGTTTTATATAATTGCAGTTATTCAAAACCTACCCAGAATTTATCTGAACAGTACATAAATGTAGGAAATCACAAGCAATTTCTCCACAGTGTTTTGAGAACATCCAGTACTAAAATCTTGATAAATAGCCAGCTGAATTTTTAAAAACAACTGCAACAACAACTTCAAAAATAAATTAGAAAGCACTTACCTTTTTGTGGTAGTTCCACACTCAGTGTCTTCACCTGGATAAGCAAATGACTAAAAATAAAGAAAAAGAGACAGCACTTAAACACCATGTAACACTACTGTGTGGTATAATTTATGTACAGCTAAAAATGGTATTAAAAATGGTACTAAGTTATCAAAATACTAGTTCTAAATGAAAATGACATTTTACCTTACGTTGATATGCATCAGTGGTGTTAGCGTAACTTTCCATATGCATCATACCGTGACTGTATTTGAGGCAATTTAGTATGCACATTAGTTCAGATTTGATTCCATTGCTACATTCACTCTGATATTATTGAGTGATTATGGTTCAAGTGAAGGACAAAAAATCAAATGCAATGGCTGCTACATGTACAGTACAAGTAGAAAACTGTAAAATCAATTAATTCTAAACTTTAAAAAAGGAGAAAAACACATTTAAGTAAATCAAGTCGCCCAATTTTACCTTTGGTCTACATCAGGATGGAATATCTCTAAGAAATCCCCAACTATGATGTCAGGGAAATCATTTGGATTGATGATGACCAGCTCCTCTGTAAAATGAGAGAAAAATGAAAACATTCAAGCAAATTAAATGAGAAAATACTGTTTCACAGCACAAGCATTTTAAACATAACTTGTCACGATATATGATATTTTGTGTAGATACATTCTAGAAAACACAAGAGTTACAATTAATATTCATACAGTTGCATTAAATATTGATTAAATCCACAGGTATTATAACAAATGAGCTCACAAAAAGAAGTGAATGAAGCCCCTGGGCCTCTCTCTGCTAAGAACCTACATTGCCTGCAACGGCATTAAAACCACATACTTTGTACAGCACTTTGTCCTTTCACCCCACAGATGACCTTATGTGGCAAAAAGTAATGGACCATTGAATCCATTCAAGGTAGAATGTTTTATGAGGCACCCATAAGCCTGCATACGCAAATTACATGATAACATTATAAGTAAACAACACAAGTTGGACATAACTCACCACTGAAGCTCCTTTGATGAATGTATAACTTCATGTTTAGCAGTTATGTCATATTCTCTCTAATGAAAAAACAAACAAACATAGGTACACATTATAAAGAAATTTGAGAAAACAGTGATTAACATTCTACATGTATGAAAGGCCATTCTGTTCTTATGGAGTAGTAGATGTGAATATAGAAAAACCTTGAGTTACTATTGTATGCTTATTGAGACCTTGACCATACATGTACCAACATGTGCAATAGCCCATTGAAGATGAGAGACCACATACTTGTCACAGGTTCTATGGGAAGTTATGTGTCCAAGCATAATCATACCATCTTTAACTGATTAATATAATAAAGTGTTGGCAATTACTCCACTAAACTTTGCTCAGAGTTACTTTGGTCCATGTGAGGGCCAATACACAAAAATAATACAGGTTCATGTGCTTAATGTTTTTCTGTTGGACCTTGAGGTTCGACATGATTGGATGTCAGGCAGAATGATGTTATCACAATATGTATTCCTCTGTTAGCAGGGTTGGCCGGTAAATACCGGGTGGTAAATACCAGTATTTACCGGTAAATACCACCTTGCTATTTTTGACAAAAACGGGAAATACCGGGAAATACTATAAAAAAGTTATTTGTTGAATGATAATAACTCAAAAATGTAGAGATTGTTGTTCAGTAAGTGTGATTCAACACAAAATACAACAAAAAACTAACTTAAAGGCACTGTATAACAGTGTTTCCAGTTTAAAAAATCTGAGCTGCATGATTTCCCATGCTACCAGTGTCTCTGACATGGTCTAAAAATGAAGCCCTGAAAAAAATTGCAGTTTAAAACGATCAGTAAGTGCTTTAAAAAAGGTGAAAATCATTGAGAGACCATTCCAGCTTTCCCCCATAGACCGCTGTGTTGCAAAATTTCCTATCGCCTGATAGGAAATTAATTTGCCAATTTGTATCTGCTTATATTGTACTAGTGACAGCATAACTATCCAAACGTTTGTGTTCTAAGGTGTTTATTTGTCCATTCAAACACTGTCAGATATGTCAGATAGCAAAGTTCTACAATTTTTTAAACGTGTCTTCCACGGTGTTATATAGCGTCTTTAAGTGATGGTGGGGAACAAGGGACTCATTATGGTTGGTGGGACAGATTTTCTACAAAGCCAAATCAATACTAAATGTATGGAAATTTCAAAATCACCTGCTTTTATTTTAGATTTTTTTTTCACTCATTTCAGTCTGGAAATATCTGAATTGCTCCATAAATCCAGAACACTTAAAATAGCACACCCCATTGGCAGATGTAGATTTTGACCCTGTATATTTAGCAAGATGAGGGCTGCACCCCACAATGTAGCACCTGAATAATGTACAGTGTAATACTGTATGTATTGGACAGTATGTGAAATAACACTGAATTAAATTATCAAAATTGAAAAGAGGTTTTTCAGAGTCTTTTCATCTGAAATTTATCAATTTAAGATGGTTTTGTGTAAGAAGAGCCCAAATGAACTGCATTAATGGCCTTCTCGGTTGACCTTGTACAACTTCAAGAGTACACGGCTAGGTATTGCCCACGTATTTCCCAGTATTTCCCAGGTATTTCCCAGTATTTCCCAGTATTCCCGCCTGGTGGGAAATACCAGGTATTTCTCGCGGGAAATTGGCCAACCTGTCTGTTAAGCCTCATCATTTCATATGTTGAACTTTAAATCCTCTTACTGTGTCAAAACCTTTCCAGTTCGTCCTACATATACTACACAGTATTGGTTACCTCCATGTTCGTACAAACGTGCCTAAAATGTGTCCTAAGTTGGCCAATAGAGCATTCAAATTTCTATCAGTTAGCAGACTTTGTCAGCCCTGCTATTGAGGAGTGTTTAAACATGAACACAAGAACGCAGTGAAAATTAAGAAAAGAAAAACAAATGACAGAAACACCTTGCTCTTCATGTGTATTCACGTTGTCCCATTGCTTTAAATATACATGTATGTGCTCTACATTTAGATCTAAGTGTAGCTTCGCGGGCATTTTTTTTTTTTACATACTAATCACTTTTTGCACAGTCAGACAGCTGACCGATCTCTCATTTCATGAGGCTGTCATGCAATTTGGCATGTATTTTTTTTTTAATGCCAATGAACTGCTTTCCTTTCAGCTTAAACGGTATTGGCTAACATTGTACCACAGTTAAAAAATCTGAGCTATGTGATTCCCCATGCTACCATTGTCTTTGATTAAGGTCTACAATGACGCCCTGAAAAATGAATTGTAATTTCAACAATGATTATTAGTGCTTAAAAAGTGAAAAATCGTAAGTTGATCGATTCACCTGCCAATTTTTTCTCCCACAGACTTACTGTGTGTACACCTACACTATTTAAACTAGCCCCCGAGTTTCAATTGTATTCAATGCCATACGTATAGCCATTGTAGTGTAAGCTTTCCAAACTTTTTTATTTTAGGGTGTTTATTTGTCCATATGAACACTACTATGTAGTTCAGATATCAAAATTTGACAATTTTTTAAATTGAAGCTCCACAATATTAGCCTATCACTTTAAAAGGAATTTAAAATCAATGACTAAAAGTACCACACAAGGGTGTCGGACGTTTATTATTTATTTATTTGTTCATTTATTCAAACATATTTAAACAGGATGACAAGATCAGTATAAACTGTTTTTCATCAAGATCCGGTGTAAAAATATCAATATAAAAGAATACAATTGTCAAAGAACCAGTTAAAAACAATCAATGATATCAGTACGCTTTGCCAGCAAAGTTTATTAATCAATATCAAAGTAAAATTATTATTAATATTTACACATTTAAAAACAGAGAAATGAAAGACATATACACGACTTGCAGGCTTATCAAAACACAACATATCTCACGCAAGCCAAATCATCAAAAGTGCATATAACAACTACATTGTATAAACATTCAATCAAAACATACAGACAGTGCAGTCACCCCAGAACAAAGGGAAGGGAAAACTACAAGCAAAAATCTCGTCACTGAACTCGGCACACACAATAGCACAAACGTCACACGCCCATAAGCCTGCAAGGCTTTCTTGAAGTTAAAAAGGAACAATAAAAGTGGCGACGAAAGAATTTTGTTGCTAAGAGACACATTATTGATTGCTTTCTGGTTGTACATTAATATGAGACTGAATTAAAAGAACATTTTTTTATACATGCCTTTGAAAGAATAAAGAGAACTGGAGTTTTGCATTGCATTTGGTAATGTATTCCATCTTTTACCTCCTGCATATCTGAAACTGTGCTTAAAGGATTCTAAATTGGGTTTTGGTATTACAACATTTAAAGTATCAGCTGCTCTGGTATTAAATCTATGTCTTTCAAAAAGCATGTCAATACTATTGCACAGACGAATAGGTGCTAGACCATGTATACATTTGAACATAATTGTTGCAAGAAAGTAATCCCTTCGTTCTTCGACTGTTTTCCATTAGATCGAAATATATCAAAACCATTAGAATTTTCATAGTCATAATTACAATGATACGTGCTGCTCTCTTTTGTAAACGCATTAAGACTTCTTTGTTTTTTGTAAAACAATTCCCCCATACTGAACAAGAATATCGGTCACGATTCTGCAACAAAATTATGTTGTCTCAGACTCGGTGCAAGCCGTAGACAGGTGGAACATGAATATTTTGCTATAGATCTAGACTCAAAAGTAAAGTACCGGTAGACTTTAGCTAGATAGTTTTTACGTGATTTTAAAATTCTACCTTTAGTTCCTGAGTCTTTGTCTGTCATTGGTATCACACATTTGCCAATTAGCCCCATGCTTGCAGGGGTGATCCTAGACTAGTCATGCAGCTAATTACAAATTAGTAAAGAAAAAAAAAAATATTAGTGGGCAAATTCAATAAAGACTAAAGTAACGTTAGTTGTCCAAGAACACAGTAAGGAAAGCAAGTGGAAAATAACAGGGCAGAAATCTACAGAAAGAAAATTTTGGACTTGAATAACAGTATCGCACGCAGTCTTGCAGAGTCAATTCTACCGCTCCCGTCTGACGAGTTTGGGTGGGTACCGAGTCCATGTTCAAACCATGGCCACGGCCAGGCACACGGGTACGCTACCGCGTAACGTACGGTACCGTACCGGTACCCTTCACGAGCTGCGGGTATTCATGCCGTGGTTGCCGTAGACCAGTTTCAGTTCATCTGACGTGGAATTATAACCCCGTGTTTGCAGGTAGTAGTGAATAAATGCAACTCAAACTCGCTGAAGAGCAGGATCACCCAGGAGACATACCACTACTACATGTACCTAGAGTACCGTATACCTGCTAGAACTCGAACAATTTTTCAAATAACTGGCAGAAGATAAATCGGACGGATGGTGAAGATTTGTTTTGTATTTGGATATGTAGCCAAAATGTTTGTGATACCATACATATTATTTTGCAGTTCTCTCGTCACGAATTCCCCGAATGCGCCGTCGTACACTATGCCGTAGTCCAACGCTAGAACTCGAACACCCTATGCTAAAACTCGAACAGTAGATGGCGACATTTACGTTTCTGCTATCGTTTGTTTTTATTGTTGCCACCACTGTGGCAAATGTTTTTTTTTCTCAAGACAATCATATGGTAAACATAATTTCAACTTTAAAACGAGTTATTAAGGAAAATTACAAGAAATAACAGTCTGACAGTAGTTAATACAAGTTTACAATTTCAGGCTCAGTCATTCTGCCTTTATTCAATGTAATTTTTTTTTCACATTTCAATCTCTCCTAATAATCTGAGACTAGTTGAACGTGCTTTTTTCTGAGATTGGCCTATAAAAAATTGCTCTACAATTCATTGAAATAATATCTGACAAGATTATGACAAAGTACACTTATAGTACATGTACGCTGTACATGATAAAAATAAGATAATAATGATGTGAATATGATTATTATTTTAATAATTCATGTTCCAATTATTTTATTGTTATTGAGCAAACCTTTTTATGTTGATTATTATTGTTTCATCATTTTACATTGTTTAAATATAGATAATATCATCATTAAATGTAATTAATAATGATCATGATAATGAAATAAAACCATGATAATAATAATATCAATATTATTATGATCATCATTCATAATTATCTTTTTTATGATTGTATGGTTCATAATTATTAAATATTTAATGTCTATGATCATTCATAATCATCATCATCACATTTATTCATGACAGATAAGATCAATTTGCACTCAATTTTTCATTCAATATGCCCATCGTGTTACCCACATGCATGTCAAACGTCACATCAATCACAATATCTTGAGGGGATCAATGATTGATATTGCCATGGTAACCAGCTTGGCACCCAGACACACTGACTCCACATATCTGGTTTGGATTAAAAGTGCAATGTTAATTCTTGGAAATCATGACCCCTTTTTTTTTAATAAATAGTGAGGAAGAACAGACAAAAACGATTCGGTGTTTGTGAATGATGTTTTCATATTTTGGAGTCGTGAGAAAGAAAAGTCTGTTTCACTGGTTCTTACATAATCCAGGTGGATATTTATGTCAATAAAATTTATGTTTTGCTTCTTTCCGTAACTTACAATGATTGTAAACGTGCAGGGCCAGGAGCATTTTTGGAGGGACGACGGGGGATGGAAGGACGTTATGTTGACCAATCCTGAAACAGCGAGCTGGCTGAAACAGACTATTTGGCTGCCTCAAAAGAAAAAAGAAGATCTCTGCCTTTATTTTGATTATGTTCTGTGTTTGTGTTGTTTATGTTATCGTGTAAATTGCTGTATAGGTCATAGTTGTTATGAAAGTTATAATGTGTTTATTTATGATGAATCACTGTTAATTCTATATTAATGTCGATATATTTACTGTCTTAGTGGTTCTAATTGTTTTTATGTAGTCTATTATTATTATTATTATTATTATTATTATTATTATTTTGTTGTTCTTGTTGTTGGTATCATTATTATTCTTATTGTTATTTTTTATTTATTAATTTTTATTACCATTATTATTATTATTATTATTATTATTATTATTATTATTATTATTATTATTATTATTATTATTATCATTATCATTATTATTATATTATTATTAATACCACCTTTATTATTGAAATACAGTTATTAAATATTTTACATTATCATTATTTATAATATATTATCATAATCATGAACCTCATCATTCATAATCAACATCATGATCACTCATAGCAACATTGATTATTCATAATTAACATCATGATCATTCGTGGCTAACATCTTTCATAATCATCAACAATTCAATATCATCATGATCATTCATAATTATCACCATCATCATGACCATTCATATCATGATCATGATCATTATCATTATCATGATTATCGTCTTGATTTATGACGGACATTTCCAATTCTTCGATCCATACCCAATCATGTTTCCCACATGGCTTGAGCGTAACAGCTAATTCACACCACCTGTGGGGCCCCAATGATTGATGTTGCCATAGCAACCAACTTCGGGTCCAGACATCTGACTCCGTTACGCACCTGGTTTGAATTAAAAGAGGCATTTTTAATTCGCGGAAACCACTTTTTATGACAGAGAGAAAGAAAGAACTTACAAAAAAAATTGATTCATGTTACAAGAATGTTTCCATAAAAAACTTTGCAGTCTTGAGAAAGGAAGACAAATTAACATTCTTGCAAATGCTGGGTTCCAGTGGCGTAGCTAGGATTTTTTTCAGCAGGGGGCACTGGGGGCCTTGATTTTTTTTTTTTTTGGGGGGGGGGGTAGGGGTCACAAACACATTTTTTTTGCTTCCTTCATGATTTTGTTGGGGGGGGGGCCTCATTGTCATTGTATTCTTTTTCTATTTGTCTTCTCCCATTCTCCTCCTTCATCTTTTTATTCTCCCTTTTCTATGTTGTTCTCCTCCTTCTGGCTGCTCCTTCCTCTTCGTCCCCCTTCTCTTCATCTCCTGTTCTCTCTTCTTATTCCTCCTCTTATTTCTTCTTTTTCTTATACTTTGTCTTGTTTCAGTTAGTAAATAGATAGACCATCGAGGTGTGAGAGCTAGATCTCACACCTCCCTGAATAGACTGATACACAAGACTAGTAATTCCCCCGAAATAAATGAATGTGGGCTGCAGAACTTCTGTCAACAGATATCTGGTTGCAGGGTGGTTTTATGAGTTTGTAAACAAAGCGACACGAGGTTGACCACTTGACCTTTCATGAACCTTTTCAGCAAGCTTGAGTGACGGCCTTTATCGGAGCATTGCCCGATGAATCAGCTTTGAGAATTGCGCAATAATTTGAGTCTCGTGTCGCCAGTAATTTGTCATGTGGTCAGAGGTGCTTTGGCGGTATAAGAAAGGGACTGGGAGTTGAATCGTGACACTTGCACAACATTCTTCGGATTTGGGTTTCTCTTTTATCGTGTGTGTGTGTGTGTGTGTGTGTGTGTGTGTGTGTGTGTGTGTGTGTGTGTTTAATGGGTGGGAGTGCTGGACAGATGTAATTGGTGTCTCATGTTGGGCTTGCAAATTTGGTGACCTCATTCAAGCATAAAATACACACTATGGAGCACTGTTGGGGAATTGAGCAGATGTCTTATATCGCGCTGGCGAAATTTCCCGCCAGCCGATTTCTTCCGAACTTCTCGCTTTCCTCATCATCATCATCATCATCATCATCATCATCATCATCACTTTCATAATAGTTTCATCACAGCCACTACTGTCATCAATGTATAGTTAGAATCACCATTTATCATCATCATCATCATCATCATCATCATCATGCATCATCGTCGTCATCATCATCATCATCATCACTTTCATAATAGTTTCATCACAGCCACTACTGTCATCAACGTATAGTTAGAATCACCGTTTAATATAGTTAATTACCAACACCACCATAACTTCTTCATTATGATTGCGATCGGTAGCAACGTCATCATCATCATCATCATCATCATCATCATAGTTGTGATCACCGCTGTCATCATCGTTGTCACATTCAGTCATCATCAGTATCATTATCATCGGCATAACAATATTAATCACCATCACTATCACATCAGTTATTAAATTTATCTTCACTTTTGGTGCATTTTTCCCATAAGCTTGTCAAGAACACTGCTGCCTTTGCAGCCACTTTTTACAACTTTACCATTAGTATTCATATCTTAATGTGGTTGGATGTACTACTCATGAGCCTCAGTTTCTAAACAAGTAAACGTACAAGAATTTAATACAGCATTGACTCAATAAATACCCAGTCCTTCAGTTCAGAACGTAACTTTATCATTTTTAACTATCGCGCGCGCCTATTGAGCCTAGGCGCGCGCGGCTTCTATAGGCTGTTCGAGTTCTAGCATAGCGTCATCTGAAATGTCATGGCGACTTTTAAGTCCAATGTTGAATTAGCAGTTTACGTTTATTTCATTTATTATCCGGCCTAGGTAGTAGTTGGTACAGTTACTCTTTGGATAAATCGTGTAATTTTCACAAATTGAGAAAAACAATTGTCCAAAAAGGGCATTTATTGCAGAAATCAGAGATTACGTACTACGTAAGTCAGTGTGAAAACAGCGAAGAAGTACCCAATGGTGATAAACTGTATCGAATTTATTCAATGTTTCCCGTTGTTAACAACTATTGAAGTTACCCATACGTTTGGACCAATCTTTTACGTGGTCAGTAGGTCCATCTTGCGTATTCATTCCACGACGCTCGCATAAACTGCGAGTGAAGAGGTCAATGTCAGTTCGGGCATCGTGTTCGAGTTCTAGCAGGTATACGGTACTAGTAATCGTACCCCTACCTTATTTAGAAACCATTTTTCCCCATCACATCAGTGAATTTTACTTCGGCTCGCAGCAGAGCGGAATTGTTGTTGTTGCTGTTGTTTTTGCATATCCGCATTCGCAGCAGCGATTTTTGAGCGCGTATGTCAATCACGAATGTGCGCGCGCGCGTAGGCGTGGTCAAACTGTATATGCGCTTATCTTTACTAACGTGATGTACAACTCGAGATGGGATCGTGTGTATTTCAATGCAAGCTGTTTGGGACCTCGCTGAGCTGCTCTCAGGGAAAATCAATGTATCCCACAAGCCACCGCGAGCCCTATGTCGCGCGGTGGCTTGTTGGATACATTGATTTTCCCCGAGATCGCGTATATCGATCCGAAAGTGGCCCGAGCTTCAATAGTCCCATATGTGTAATAAATATGAAAGGAGTTGCAACTAATAATCGATCTATAGGATCGACAGGACATCGATGATCGAGCTAACAACATCCACACACGTACACGTACACGTCGGGTAAGTTTAAAGACAATGCAGATGGTTAATAATAATAATATCGTTTTTAACAAGTTACAACACATATCTAACATTAGGTCTATTACATCTAACAGAAGAGTCGCAGATTTTGCGATTTAACTGTTAGTGTTAGGCAATACTTAGCTTAGGCATGATTGTTGTTGACTAACATTGTCATTAGACGGACACGACGATGTGACGAGTGACAACACGGACACGCACGCTGCACGGCGGCGGCAGTGCCGTGGTAGCCAACGTAATCTGCTAGCATGCTGTCACTGAGTGTGAGAGTGGGACAGTGTGCATTCTCGTACGTAGCCTGAAATTTTTACTAAATGAATTTCTGATGAATGCAAAGATCTATGGTAGGCAGGGTCTTTAATAAATGATTTCAACTTCCAGTATATCCATTTTTCAGTCACTCCACCAGTCCAGGTCAGGACCAGGTACGACGTTACCGTTAATCTACTTAGTTTTAGTTTACAGCTAGACCAAAGTTAGACTTTAACTCTTAGTCTTTCGTTCAATGTTAGATCTAATGCTAGATCTTGAGAGTAGAGTAGGGCTGGCCTAAAAGGGCAAGTTCCTCTGTTAGACTTTTTATTATTTTCTTGTTTGAATAAAAATACATTCTGTAAGGTTGGACCTATTAAGCCTAACGTTAGGCTAAGCCTAAGGCAAAGCCCAAGGAGTACGTTGTGGTTAATTAACGTTGGATCAACTTCTGTTAATGTTATTTATGCATCTAAGTTCACTACTATAGCCAGTATAGGTCTGTATCTCAGATCTATAGATCT
>JZLH01S0080419.1:24671-35601 GCA_001188425.1 Eucidaris tribuloides | reverse complement strand
GTGTTTGTTTGTCCATTCAAATAACCTCATGTAGGTTAGATATGGTCAATTTTTAAATGAGGCTTCTGAAATGGTAATAAATGCGTTTAACAACTATTTATTTACAGTCAAGAAGCGAGCAACTTATACTATCGAATTGAGTTTCCCCGATTACGAGACAAGTGCAGTATAATACATGTAAAACACCACATCAAATCTGTGCATGAAACAACGATCAACTCTATGTAGATTTACCATGCTATGACCTATTCGTCTTGCTCCAATACAAATCCTACAACACATTCATTATCACTGATTTAACTATGTCCGTTTGTCTGTCTGTGTGTGTATGTGTGTGTGTGTGTGTGTGTGTGTGTGTGTGTGTGTGTGTGTGTGTGTGTGTGTGTGTGTGTGTGTGTGTGTGTGTGTTGTTGTTGTGTGTGTGTGTGTGTGTGTGTGTGTGTGTGTGTGTGTGTGTGTGTGTGTGTGTGTGTGTGTGTGTGTGTGTGTGTGTGTGTGTGTGTGCGTGTCGTCGTGTGTGTGTGTGTGTGTGTGTGTGTGTGTGTGTGTGTGTGTGTGTGTGTGTGTGTGTGTGTGTGTGTGTGTGTGTGTGTGTGTGTGTGTGTGTGTGTGTGTGTGTGTGTGTGTGCGCATGTGTGTGTTTCCAGTCAACAAAAACTTCAAAACTGGTGTGCGGGTGTGAGAGATTTGTGGACCTTTTTCCAGCAACATGTGACTTAAAAATGGGTGGGGTGGGAATGGGGAGAGGGGTGAGTGGGGAGTATTCCAGCCATCATTTAGACTTAGAAAGTGGTCAGAAGTTAAACGCCAAGGGTGAATTGGGCTGCTATATTCCAATCCGAATTGTTCAAGTTGAAGTTCAATTTATTCTATTCCATTCATATTTACAATAAAAAAAACAATATAATTCGTTTATACATGAAAAACCCCACAAAATACATATTAAATACATTAAGTTACAGACAGCAACTTGAAACTTGAAACTTGAAACTTGAAACTTGAAACTTGAAACTTGAAACTTGAAACTTGAACTTTATTTCTATCGACCCCTTTCGGAGTATGAGAAAAGAATACATATAATACATGGTATCAAAAAACATAGAAATAACATATTTAAATAAGATGGCAATAAAGGCAAGTAAATGACTTACACAACATTATAACTTTGGTACACAATGCAAAAATATATAAATGGAATCAGGGTATCTGTAGGTAGAGGTTCTGTCGGGACAATTACCCTTAATTGGGGTTGATTTCGCTCCAAAATAGAGTGGATTTAATTCCAAATTGGGTGGATTTCTACCCGAAACGTAGTGATCCCGGATCATCTTGGGGAGTGGGAGTGATTATCATGGATCATTTCGTTTTTTCTTTAGAGTGTAAGCCCCCTCCCCCCGGGGGGGGGGGGCACTCTCCACACGTGTCCACGTGTGCACCCGTGTCCAACAACCTCAGAAATGCACCCTAATCGGCGTAACCTACATAACCAAATTTGCAACCCTAAATGGCGTAACACATGAGAAAAGCTACCCTAAGTGGCGTGACTCCCAGGAAATCAACTAATTCTGATACCCTAAGTGGCGTGAATAGGGAATCCACTAATTTGATACCCTAAGTGGCGTAAACAGTGAAATCCACTAATTTCATACCCACCCAAGTGTCCTTCTCATCTAAAACATATTGTACATTGCGCAACCCGAAGAGGTCCACTTAACAATTCATAATTTTCCTTTTTATCAAACGTTCATTTTGGAGATGTTATAATATCCACAAAAAATTTGCACCCCTAAATTGTGTAATCTACATACCAAATTAGGAACCCTAAATGGCGTGACATGTGAGAAAAGGCTACTTTAAGTGGCGATTGTCGGCGAACGGTGCTGAAAAAGCTTCCCTTTTTCCAAAAGACGTCGACGACGCCCGAGGGCTGAAAAGGGACCCCTTTCGACGCTTTTTCTGGACGCGGGTGCGTATAGCAGGCCGTGTGGAGAGCCGACCCCCCCCCCCCCGGGAGTGTAAGCCACTCCCCCTAGGAGTAAAAACTAATCTCAATTGGAGTGAAATATACTTCCATTGGGGAATTAAAAACACACTTCCATTTAGAGTGAAAACCACTCCCATTTGTAGTAAAAACCACTCCCATTTAGAGTGAAAACCACTCCCATTTGGAGTAAAAACCAATCCCATTGGAGTGAAATCTACCCCCATTTGGGAGTGGAACAGTGGCTTAATTTACCCCTTTGAGAATGATTTACTTCATTTGCGAATGGAATTCCACTCTTACGGGAATCAAAAATATTCGCTGATTTAATTCTGTCAATAAGAGTGGAGATTCCGTTCTTTATATTTAGATAATAGGGAGTATGAAAACTTGGTTATTTGAAAATATATTTATATATCCACCCACGGGTGGAAATACACATGACATGAAGGAAAATAAGGATATGGTGTGCATATTCGTATGTTTTTTTTCTCGCCACGGAGATAAACACCGTTCAGCCCGATTGCATGATACAATTCCAGACAACAGCTTGTAAATAATTATTATCCACATTATTGTTTGCGCTTATTTTGGGGATCAATTTAAACAGAAAAATAGGCCTACTGTAATGGGAACATTCCTATTATACCATGTTTTGTAGTGATAAAGAATGCCACACAGTGAGAACGTTTGGTAACGTAAACTGCTTCAAAATATTACTATATTGATCCATGCGAAATCGCCAGTTTTCGACACGTGTCCTGCAACTTGAGTTATTAGAAACATGTACAAGTTCATGGCTGAGAAGCACATGGACGTGCCGGAGCAACCTCCCTACTCACTAGACCTGGCTTTGTGTGATTTTCCGTTTCCCAACTCTTATTTTTGCACCCAGAATGGCGTCAGCTATAGGAGTCTATTTTATTCCGAGTTAAAGGGCAGTGACATGATTGGGAGAAATAAAAAAATGTCTCTGGAACCAAACTGGTTGAAAGAGCAATGAATACACCAGCTTGATGGTAACTCCTGGCTGGAAGGATTTATCTTGGATTTGTTTACTTAAGCCAAATCAAGCATGAACATACTAGCATTTTGTTTCTATCGAGGCCTGATAGAATTAGACGCCTTAGAGAGCTACACAATAGATTTGGACGTACTGATGAAAGTTACTTTACAATGAGTCAACTTTTGACTACAAAATTTTCACAGTAGAATCCTTGCACAGTTTACTTGATTCTAGAATAGTTTCATCCCAAGTTGAGGACCACCCCAATCATGTCACTTACTTTAAAGAGACTAGGATTTGTAGGTTTTATCTGAATCTAACTGATTCGATTCTCAGTTGATGCCACACCATTCCGGGTCAAATTCGAAAATCCTGGTGACGCTATTCCGATGAAGTTAACTTCACGGAAATAAGAGGGTCGGGGGGATCAAGGGGACCCGTTTAACCCTTTGCCACTAAAGCTATACTGTCACACTGCGCCGTCTGACGATTCCGTCCGAAAAACGAACGTTTATTGGACTTTTTAATTCGCTTTTCAACTGGATTACAAACGTATGTAGACGTTGACAGACGGTGATTTTCCGTTCTGTTCCATTCTATTGTATTCCATTTGCCACCGTTTGAAACCGTCTGAGGTAAATATTTAAAACGGAGGCAGACGGAATCGTTAGACGGCACAGTGTGACTTTGCCTTTAATGTTGCATCTGTGCACACTAGTCCAATAAAATTGATCAATCGTGATACTCATTTTTCTCTTTCACCTTTGTACAGGAGACACTAAAAAATAAATAGTGTGCTTTAAGAAGCACCTGTAGAAAAAAAATACCGTTTTCAGTTCCGAAATAAGGAAAGCAAAATTCAAAAAAAAATATGAAAGGAACAATTGTCATATTTTGCCCGTCAGAATAAATTCAGTGTGTAAAGAGGTGAAGACATGGACGACATCAACGACAGAAGTCATATATGACCCGGAATTGGGTCAAATATGACCAGTAAGTGGTCTGTCTGACCCACTTCTGGGTCAAGTTTCAGGGTCTGGCCCCATCCTACCCTTTTCCGAGTCAGTCTTACCCAGCATGCTCTGGCGTGTATATACGGCAAAGTCTTGAATGTTAGATTTAATATTCGGGGTGTTATCCAATATTAATTTAAGATTATGGTATTGAATCTTAACACACTGAATGCAGGGGCGTCGATCCATGTTTCGGATTGGGGGGGGGGACAAAAGTGAAAAAGTCAAACATTTTCGGCGCGCTTTGCGCGCCAAATTGCAATACAGAAGTTTGCGTGAAAAATTTTACAGTTTAGTAGTATTTTTATGCTATAAGTTTAATGGTTTTATATTGCTTTGCAATGCTTTTCAAACATATTCTTGCATTGCATATTATGATTTTTTCAAGTTGGCAAAATTATTGGGGGCAAATCGATATGTTTGCCCTCCCCCCAATATTTTCAATGGATCGACGCCCCTGACTGAATGTCATTTAAAGGCAGGGGATCTCTTTTGCATGCCTAAAAATTAATATTGTATAAATATACAATGGCATTTAGAAGAAAATGCCATCTGGGAACCTTTAGCAAAATATATGAGCTAGAAACCGAGTTTTAGTGGAATTATAGTGACCGTTAGACTCAGATTTGATTTTTGTTTCTCGCGAGAGAAAAATTCCTACCATAGAACGTACACTAAACGGCATATTGTTTTTCTTTTGCATTTTTCAAATTCTAGGCAATCACTGACCCCCAGATTTCACAGACATGCCCTTCATCACTAGCCCTAGGGCATGGGTTATCTTTTCATGGTCTGCGGGTATGTTTGCAAATGAGATCCACTCCCTTTAATCCCAAATAAAATGATTACTTCCAACCAGAGGCGGCGCCAGGGTAAAATCTTCGGAGGGTGAAATCCGTCGGGGAAAATTTTGCCGGCCACTTTTTTGTTTTTTACTTGCCAAACAGCATCCGACAAGGAGGGGGGGGGGGGTGACGACACAACGGAAATAATTTTTGCCTGCCATTTTTTTACTAGCCAAATCAGCAACAATAGGGGCGAAATTTCCGAAAAACGGTAAAATTCCCGTCATTTTCAATACTTTGAAAACAATAGGGGCGGTGGCCCCCTCTGACCCCCTCCCATGTCAGCAAAGTTTGACAATTTTTTAATGGGGCTTCCACAATGTTATGTATTGTCTTTAAATTTAACCATGTAGTATAGGTCCATGATTTTACAAACTGGCCTTTGAAATCAATATTCATTATAATATTCGGGGCTTATTTCACCAGTTCATTCTGAAGAAGACAACCATAGTTGCATAAATGCAAATAGAATATGCCGCTTGATGGATTTATAAACAACGTTTCGAAATGAAATCAAAACCTAATAAAACTATCGATGGATATGCAGGTAGACAATATTATTATTCACTCTATACGCACGGTTAACTTTGTCATTTTTGTATTTCTATTCTTATTCATGAAGTAAAACCGAATCCCCATAGTCTTTTATTTTCATATTATTTATTCAAATCCGTTGTGTAGCTGTTCAATGATAATTAGACTTATATTTGAATTCAATATTATAATAGTAAGTGGATGCTTGTTTCTCCTCTCAAGTAAACAAATTCAGCACAAATACTTCTAGCCTGGATTGATTGATTTATTTGACATTTCCACAAATTATTCGTACAGTGCACAAAATCATAAACACAATATTTACAACTGTTATACAATAACTAGACTACAGGGTAATAGCAGTTACATAATTCAAATATTGATCGTAAGTTAAGACCAGAGATATCGTTTAAGTACATTGTATTTCTGCAACAATTGAACTTTATGGAGCTAAATTTATTTGATTAAACCATACATTGTGTATAACACAATAATAAATGATAATTAGGAGCTAATGCTAAATTCTTGAGGCAATGTGGGAAATGATGGAGCCTACTGAAGTAAACTTGTATTCGTAGGCCCCATAGGAAATAAAAGAGGGAAAATCAAAATAATGTATAGGTCAACAAGGGATATGAGAACAGTTTTTGCAATAACGGAACAATACAAGCAGCAGCAAACAGTATAATGACAATATACGATACAATACAATACAAAAAAAATAGGACGGGACATGCAGGTACGAAACAGAGGCAATTACTTAGCTCAGTTGCGTTTGGCCTTTTTTCCGCCAAAACACGATTTGGCGTTTTTTAGCTTCGTTGGCGGAAAAGAGTTCAAGAGCGGGCCAACGGTTTTGGCGTTTTTTTGGCCTTTTTCCATCTGACCTTATTAAATCATGATTTAACACCTGATTTTCGGCGATGGTTGTTATGGCAATATGTGCCACAGGATCGAAAGTAGCGGTGTGATGTTTTCGCGTGAAAATCTGGGTCCGCGGTAAACCACGGGCACTAAATTTTCGGGCTGCCAGGCAGAGGTTTCAAAGGTGTTATAAATTGATTCAACTTTTTTGCTACGAATTATAGGCCGTATGGTGCCGTATTGATCAATTCGGATTTTTGGCTTTTTTTTCATTGAATGTTTGGCCGGGTAATTTGGCCTATTTGCCTGTTGATGAATCGAAAACGTGGCAACCCTTGCGTGGAACTCAGGTACACAACATGTCAAAAGCGTAAACTTGTTGCTTGTTTGCCAGATTTAAGTTTTTGGGATTGTGGTAATGTGTTTTTGGTTCGGCGGCCCGACGTGCTATGGGTGTGAGGAGGCCAAGCATAGGGCTTTAGGGGGAGTGACAATGTTGTTGTGCTGTACTGTATGATAGGGCTGAGTGTGCTGTGTTACCCAGGAGCTCCGGCCCTGCGCGGGCGGGCTCCTGGGTTATGTGCGTGTATTAGAATAGGTCATCACCTGTCGAGGATGGAAGGGGCTCTCAGGTGTGTACTTGGCGGCGGGGGAAGGGGCAAGGACAGGTAAGTCAGGGGGTGGTTGAACCAGGGGTGGCTGGGGGGAGGGGTGGTTCCCCTTTGTGGGGTGAGGGGAGGGGGTGGGGGAGGGGTTGCTTGGATGCTAGCGGCGGTCTCTGCCAACAAGGGTGGGTGCGGGGAGGTGAGCTTGGGCTGCTAGGGCTGGGGGAAGGGGTTGTTTTAGGACTGCTGGGGTGGGGAGGGGATTGTTTAGGGATTCTAGCAAGGACAGTGTTAAGTCGAGGGCGATGCAACAGGGAAGCTCGTGCTGGGTTGGGGGAGGGGTTGTTAGGGTGTAGGCTAAAGGACAGGGAAGGTGAGCGGGGTGCAAAGGGGGGTGGTTGCGGGAGAGGGCGGTGTTGCATCCCCCCCGTTTCGGTGATTGGGAAGGGGTTGTTGGGGCGGTTGCTCCCCCCCTCCCCCCCTCCCCCACATCGTCGATGCAGCCTTATTCGGAAAGGATACAAAACTTCATGGTGGTATGTGGTGGGGGGGGGAGGGGGATGCCTGCAGGACAGGTTAAGTAGGGTGGTGCAACAGGGATGGCTGGGGGCGGAGGGTTGCCCCCCATTTGTGGTGGGGAAGGCGGTAGGGGAAGGGGTTGCTTAGGAAGTGCTGCAAGGACAGGTTAGTCGGGGCGTGACAGGGGGGGGTGGGGAAGGGGATAAGAGGATGTAGAGAAGGTAAGGTTCGGGCGGTGCAAGGCGTGGCTGGGGAGAGAGGGGGGTGGTTCAATCCCCCATTTGTTTTGGTTGGGGGGGGGGTGGGGAAAGGATTGTTGGGGCGGTTGCCTCCCTCCCTCGAATGAGCCTTAATCGGAACAATCCACAAAAACTTTCAGGTAGTTTGGTGGTGGGGGGGGAGGGGTATGTTGGATGCTAGAAGGCATGGTAAGGTCGAAACGGGCGGTTGACAGGGGTCAGGGCTGCTTGGGGTGGTTGCTTCCACCTCCCCCTCCCCGGCTCTAACACTAAATATGGTTTTTCATGGAATTTTGCTTGGGCTGGCGCACTTGTGTAAGTGTCATATGCAACGGATTCGGTTGGAATGTCCAAAATTTGTGTGCCCAGGTGCCGCACCAATAATGAGGAAGCCTAAAAGGCGGGGGGGGTGTCATTCGGTAAAATTATGCATTTTGTCAAAAGGGCAGAGGGTGTTTGAAATGTCAGTACTAGATAACGTATGTTGATTTTTCTTTAGGCAATTAGGGGCTACGGAGGGATACAACGGATAGTGGCTAGGGAGGGGGTTGGCGGATTTGGCGACTATATTGGGAGATTGGGAGGATATGGGGATCCCCCCCCCCAAAACAAAAAAAAATGAGTGAACGAGGTGCGTGGTGCAGCTTCATCGGCGCAAAGCGCCGATGAAGCTAGTTATTTATAGAATGGCTGCGCCCAAATGCCGACCCCAAGTTCCTATTCAGTTTTCAAAGATCTGCGGTTTTACAAAAAGCATTGTGACTGCATAGGTTGTCAAGCACTCCCAAGTTTGCTAACGAGGATATGACAGAGTGACATTCCAGCCACGTAATTTACTTTTGCACACGGTGAAAGTCCCTGGTAGTTTGTACACTGCTAAAACGTGCTTGGTCATGACATTGTAAATAACCGTCATAATTAATTAATTTTCTCAAACACGCGCATATGGTATCAGGAGAACAAACCCTATTTATGGGTTTAGTAATATTTAAATGATCATCATTAGAGATTTGTAAAATACCAATGATGGGACTATGGAAAATCACGATAAATGGCCTTGCCCTACAGTCCATTTGACCGACTCATTTACAAAATGTCAAACTTTGAAATCTGACCTTCATAATAAACACAACAAAAAAAGTAACTACCCCCCTTGTCAACATACCATAACTTCATAACAAAACAGGTTTGTGCAAAATAATTTGGCAAGAGTGTTTCTACATTCATTGACTAACTCCTGTGTAAAAATGTGATTAATCAATCAAGTCATGCATGAGTGAGTATAAATTAAAGGTAAAATTGCCACTTTTCAAAAGTCACAGGAGTCGTCTCTTTTGCCAAAATAATGGTCAATAATGGTATTGTTTGCTTTATTTATAAAATGTGCTCACTCAACCATGACATGGTTACAACCTCTTATGTTCGTACAACATGTAAAAATACATGTTGCTGAAAAATATCCGATTTCAAGTTTTTCAATAAACCTAATGGATTTTACGATTTCAAAATTGAGGAAAGGTGATTTTTTTTTCAAACTGAGCTCACTGAACCATAAAAGGTGAAAAGTGCCCGGGGAGCTGTTATAGGCGGTCAAGCGATAGATGATTAACATACATAGCGCTTAATCATTTACCAGAAACAGAATTTATCAAAATCCTGCTTCACAAATACCCCAAAATGACCCTTGTGACTTTTGAAAAGTGACATTTTTGCCTTTAACATGTGCTCACTCATGCATGACTTGACGAATTAATCACATTTTCACACAGAAATTAGTCAACAAGTGCAGAAACACTTCTGCCAAATTATTTTGCTCAAAACCGTTTCTTTAAAAAGTTATCGTATTTTGAAAAAGGGGGTAGTTACTTTTTTTTGTTGTGTTTAGTGTTTAAATGTAATAAACACCATGGGACGCAAAACATGAGACAGTTATGTTGCCAGTAGCAAAATAAATATAAATATTGACACGTGAATTAATGTCCTTGGGACAAAAATTGTGTCACACCGCAGTGTATGTGGAAAACTGAAATGGTCGCTCAGACGCTCATTGATTTCGAATTTTTTAAAAGCACTTGATGATCGTTTTTCATTGCAACTTTTCCATGGCCTCATTTTTAGACCACTTTAAAGACAGTAGCATGGATGACCATGTAGCTCAGATGTTATTGAACTAAAAACGCATTAATCGCATATAACATGTATAACGTGTATATTTATACTTTCATATTTGTGTAATTTATTGTATACAACGCAGGGCTCCCTTGTAAAGCAGGCCTATTTGGCTCTGAACGGGACTACTCTGCTTTTAAATAAGACGTTAATAAATAAATAAATAAATAAACAACAACCCGACATGATCAAATTGCCATTTCGTGAGACTAAATTCTTTAGTACGTGTGGATGGGGATCTGTTTAAAGACAAAAAAAAAAAAATAATAAAAATAAAAAATGACTGTAAAGATCGGTTGAATAAAGTCCGTTTATTGTAAATATGAAGGAAAATCGGGGTTCAGTTATTCATGATGATGAACTCAAACAAAACATGCTCTATTTTGCGAACTCTGCAAACTCTATACTCGACCGAATCGGGCAAGATTGAGTCATCATTTTCTTTTAAAGGCATCATGTAACAATATTTACAGTAAAAAAATAAGAGCTTAAAGGCAGGACATCTCTTTTGTATGCCTAAAAATTAACAGCGTGTAAATACACTGGCATATAAAAGAAAATACCGTCTGAGAATCTTCAGCTAAGTATAGGAGCTAGAAACCCAGTGTTAGTGGACTTATAGAAACCGTTAGACTCTGATTTGAATTTTTGTCTCGCGAGACTAAAACTCTCAGCATAGGAACGTACACTAAACGGCCATTGTTTGTTTTGCGCATTTTTCAAATTCTACGTAGTTGCTGATTCCCAAATTTCACAGACATGTTTTTCACCAATAGCCTGAGGGCAAGAGAGATCTTGTCCCGTTCTTTTGGGAGGAGGGCAAATGAGATACACTGCCTTTAATATCTCTGAGCAAGTCTGAACTTGAGTCCCTGAAATACTTGCAGTTTAAAGGCAGTGGATCTTATGTGCAAACATCCCCGCAAACCAGGAAAAGATAACCCATGCCCTAGGGCTATTGATGAAGGTGAAATCTGTGATGTCTGTGAAATCTGGGGGTCAGTGATTATTGATATTTTTCTGTACAAATTCCGCATAAAATCCGTCATAACTGTTTATCTCACGTTTTGCGTTCTTGTGTGTTTATTTGTCCATCCAAGCACTACATGTACGTAGCATCATAGGCGTACGCAGGATTTTGGCCAAGGGGGGGGG
>JZLH01S0080419.1:0-16586 GCA_001188425.1 Eucidaris tribuloides | reverse complement strand
CCCGTTTAAAAATTGTCAACCTTTGCTATCTGTCATATCTGACAGTGTTTGAATGAACAAACACACTAGAACACAAAAGTTCTGACAGACATGCTGTCAATAAATTATTCTCGGCCGATAAAAATTCTGCAACACAGCGGTCTATGGGGAAAACTGGAATGTTCTGTCACTGATTTTTACCTTTTTAAAGCACTTAATGATCAGTCTGAACTGTAATTTTTTCAGGGCTTCATATTTAGACCTTATCAAAGACACTAGGGAGTCATGTAGCTCACATTTTTTTTTTAATTGAAATCTTGTTATACGATACCTTTAAGCTTAAAGGCAGGTAATCACATTTGCAAACCTCCCACAGAACCCCCAAACATTACTCACGCGATTAGGCTATTTATGAAGGACATGGCTGTGAAATTTGAATACCAGTGATATAAACACAACAAAAAAGTAACTACCCCCTTTTTAAAAATACTATAACTTTATAAAAGAACGACTGTGAGCAACATAATTTGGCAAGGGTATTTCTGCACTAATTGACTAAATTATGTGTGAAAATGTGGTTGATCCATCAAGTCATGCATGAGTGAGTACATATTAAAGGCAAAAATGTCACTTGTCAAAAGTCACAAGGGTCATTTTAGGGGATTTTTGATGCAGGATTTTGACAAATTCTGTTTCTAGTGAATGCTTAATCGCTATTTATATTAATCATCTATCGTTTGATCCCCTTATACCTCCTTTGGCACTTTTGGCGTATTTTACGCTTCGGTGAGCTCAATTAAAAAAATTCCACCCTTTCTCAATTTTGAAATTGTAAAATCCATTAAGTTAATTGCAAAAATTGAAATCCGATATATTTCAGCAAAATGTATCTTTACATGTTGTACGAACATAAGAGGTTGTAACCATGTCATGGTTCAGTAAGCACACTTTATAAATAAAGCAAAAAATGCTATGTACCATTATTTAGGAATAAGAGATAACTCATGAAGCTCTGAAAAAATTGTAGTTCAAAATGATCATTAAGTGTCACTGTCGAATCAACAAATTATAACATTGTTTGATTTAGATAGCAAAACACACACACACACACACACACACACACACACACACACACACACACACACACACACACACACACACACACACACACACACACACACACGACACACACACACACACACACGCACACACACACACACACACACACACACAACAACACACACACACACACACACACACACACACACACACACGCACGATATTTTGTACCCTGCAAAGTTTTAGTATTACCATAAATATTACGAAATATAAAGATGATTAAATTAAAATATGTGTTGAAATTAACGCACGTGCTCAATAATTGATTGATTGACTGACTGACTGACCGACTAATTGACTGATTGATTGATTGATTAACTGGTTGACTAATACATGATTTCTCTCTCTATGCAGTAATCTAAAACTAATAAACCCATAAGTTACCATGGCAACGGATCACACTTCCGTGGCGGATGGGGCACCAATTCCTCTCCTGGACAGAAGGAAGTCTTCTGGCTGTTTCTCGATGGACGGAGACGAACACACGGAGAAGACCACCAGTCATTCATCGGTAAGTTACAACGTTTGTTTGTTTGCACTCTTAAAAACTCCGGGTCAAACTGATTCGGAAAAGGAATCCGTCGGTGTCACACTCGGAAAATGGCCACTTTGGTCAGTTTCAACCACATTCCGGGTCAAGTTTGACTAGGAAAAAATGGTCACTTTTACCACATTCTGGGCAAGTTTGACCAAAATCTGGGTTAACCTGACCTGGATTTTGGTCAAACTTGACTCGGATTGTGGTTTAACCTGACCATTGTCCAAGTGTGACCCCAACAGATTCTTTCTCCGGGTCATTTTTAAGAGTGTACAACGTTTGTTTGGCTATTTTATTTTTTTGCATTTATTCATAATTTATATTAATGCATACACAGTAAAAACACATTTCAACATTGTGGAGCCTCATTAAAAAAAGTTAAACTTTGATATCTGAGCTACATATAGTAGTGCTTAAATAGACAAACATCTTAGAACATATAGTTTGGCAAGTTATGCTGCCAATGGCAATGTATGTATGGATAAAGATCACACGTGACTTATTTCTACAATGGAGTACAAAGTAGTCTAGATTTACAACACAGGGGGGGGGGGCAGGGGGACGACGACGACTAAAACCCCCCTTTTTGCCTGCCAAATTCCTATTTTTTACTAGCCAAATGAACAACAATGGGGGGGGGGCGAAATTTTCGAAATACGGTAGAATCCCCATTATTGTCATTACTTTAAAAAAATAGAGGTTGGCCACCCCTGGCCCCCTGGGGCTCCGTCCGTGAGTCAGTTCGTTGTTTTCAGTGGTCCCAAATAACCCCCATAGTCGCATGTTTGCGTGCTTGCGTTCGTTAGTTTATCGGACACAGCTATCAATCTTTTTATTATTTCATTGACAATTATTATATATTTTTTGCAAACACAAATATTCTCGTTTCCATTGATTTTTCTTTCAGCAATTCGTTCACAGTGGACTTTCAGTTGTGACGGCCAGTTCGATGATCTGTGGGAAGATCGCAGGTTTAGGGATTCAGATTCTGCCTGGAGCGATATCACACACGGGTAAATAGTCACGGAGTTTTAACGCATTTGTGTCCATTTCATTTACATACAGGCACAGACACATGCACACACACATAAACACATACACAAACACAAACACATTTCTTGTTTTTTAATTATCCTTTTTCCGACATTCGATGCATTAACATATACAGCTGTGTGATTTTAAGATACAGAGTTACACACATACATGTACACAAACACACACAAATACACACATACACAACACACACACACATACACATACACAGACAAGCACACACGCACACACACACACATACATACATACATACATACATACACACACGTACACAAACACACACCACGCACACGCACACACATACTCATACTTACACGTGCATACGCACACACACATTCACACACACACACACACACACACACACACACACACACACACACATACATACATACATACATACATACACACACGTACACAAACACACACCACGCACACGCACACACATACTCATACTTACACGTGCATACGCACACACACATTCACACACACACACACACACACACACACACACACACACACATACATACATACACACACACACATATGCACACACACGTACACACACACGTACACACACACGTGCGTGGCACAATTTTTCCAAATATTGTCACCAGCTGAAGCCATGACATGAGATTTTTGTTTTAAATAATGGGTGACATAATCAGTGAGTACACTATTTTTTCTTATGCCATGGGACTGATATTCCAAAAGTATTGCATCTCTGGGTTCTGGGTCTTGCAATATCTCACAAGACAAAGCTAAAGGCGTTGTCAGTTTTCACTCCCAAACTATGACGATATTTTTGTTAAAGATTGTGTCAGGGATTTGCAATTCATTACTTCCCTTCATTATCAATACCAAACGGTAGATTAGTACTTACAAATGGTGTGTTGAAAGTTGGAGATCCATACATCATGAATTTGTTGTTTAAAAAAAAAACTAATGACATGTTACCAAAATGTTGTTCTTTCCGTGAGTTTAAATTTTGCTCACATTGCGAATCACGGTTATGTGTACCGTCGCAAGACCAGCGGAGCACACTGATTGGTTAAACGGCTAAACTCCGCGCGACCTTCGGATAACGGCTGATCGGACAATTTTGGAACGGCTCGTGCACGTCGACGTCACTGTAAATGTTGAAGTTTAATTGTCCAGATTTTCACCAAAACTACGTATTCTACCCAAAGGTTCTATGACAGGTGTTTATTTATACTAATCTTCACATTGTGAACGATTTGAGCTGATTTCATTCATTTTACCGTTTTCTGACGTGCAAATCCCTTACTCTGTCTTTAAATCGCCACCTTTTGTACAAACAATTGACAGTAGTTACAAACGTACAGTTTACAACTAATTCAGATATAATTTAGATATGTAGCAATGCACAACTAATTCAGATATAATTTAGATATGTAGCTATGATTGAAACCTAGAATAAACAAATGCAATGAATGATACACCGAACCAGGTGTTTTCCTTTTCATGCAGCTATTGTTGCGCGTGTTTGTTTTCGTGGTTGAACATCTATTCACTCGTTACTACTGAAAAAATAAAACTGACAGTACATGTACAATAAACCAACACTGAGGGTGAAATGAAAAGAAAAGAAAAAGAAACACGATATTCTCACAAAAGTCATCTGGGAACTTTGGTATCATCATTACCTAGCATAGAATGACATAACAAATATTTGGTTCATATATTTTCCTAATAAATTTAAAGGCAGTGCATCTCTTTTGGATGCCTAAAAATTAACATTGTGTAAATACAATGGTACTTAGAACAAAATGCCATCTGGGAACCTTTAGCAAAATATAGGAGCTAAACTCAGTTTAAGTGGAATTATTGTGACCGTTAGACTCTGATTTGATTTTTTTTCTCGCGAGGGAAAAAATTCCTACCGCAGAACGTACACTAAATGGCTATTGTTTGTCTTTCGCATTTTTCAAATTCAACGTAATTACTGACCCCCAGATCTCACAGACATGCCCTTCATCAATAGCCTAAGGGCAGGGGCTATCTTTTCCTGGTCTGCGGGGATGTTTGCAAATGAGATCCACTGCCTTTAAGTTAAACGGTGTTTGTCATACGGGTACCTAATGATGAAAAGCGTTACAAACACTCGATACATATACTTTGTATTTTTGTTATTATTTCATGTAATGTCCTTAGTGTCAGTTGTCAAATATCCGATTTTATATTGATACTGATAGTGATGTTGATTACTTTCAGATAATGCACACAAACACAATTTGCATTTTGAGCAATTGACATACAGCAACAGTGTACATTTCATACAAACCTTTTCTAGCATTTATTCATACATTGCAATTGATATATTGTGAATATATACTTATGACATCGTAATTCAATTCAATTCAAATAAATTTCGTTTATTGAAAATACATTCAATATCAGTTGAAATATCAGGAGTTGCCTGAAAGTTAAAAAATTGGTTTATGGCAACCCCTTTACGAGTATAAAACATAAAACGACACAAAATCAAATCATATAAGAATAATAAGGTACTACAGAAAAAAAATCAAACAAAATTAGAAGTGAGTATTGACACTTTAAACGGTGTATATGGAGTCATTAGTATTTCAGAGAAAAATATATATAAATATTGGAAATAATGCACATTTATGAGTATATATTTGTACAAACAAGATGTATCGAACGCATATCAACTGATCATAATGGAATATTCAAAAAATAGAGATACAGTTTAATAATTTCAATATTGCCGTAGGATAAAACATAAACGCACTTAGCCAGCACGTTAAGTAGCCGATGCATATGCGCATTTACTTTACATTTATATTTAGTCTAACACCGTCCTAACCTCAAACAATTACTACCATCATGTAAACAATTTAAGGTTGCTAAAATATACACGCGTATTATTTTCACAAAACTATGCATATCATAATAATATACTCACGGATACCATAGACATATATGTACATGCATGATTACACAATATACACACAAACAAATCCAAATACACAAACAAAGAGCCTGCGGAGGTTTGCGCTCTGAATAAATAATTAAAACTACAGGTCGGTTGAACAAAATTGTCATCAAATATTTGGTGTCACGATCAAGGACACGTCGTTGTCAATTTTCAAACTGTTGGATATTTTCAGTTTATTCAATGTAAATTTTTTGCAAGGATGCCCATTCAACGATATGTTGGTCTCCCAAGGGCCCTGGATATACCAAGAAAACAAAGACATGAAAGTAGAACACACAAGTCAGAAAATGTCCTACAAAATATACACAAAGTAACACAAACTAATTGAACACAGCAAATTTTATAATTAGTTAGCAAATGTATATAAATCGTTTGGTATTTTCTTCTAAAAAAAACCCGTGCAGTGACAAACACTTATGACACCAATGCCAATCTTATTGTATTTCCGGTGTAAAATCCCATTTGCATATATTATTTGATGCTGTGTGAAGCAAATTTTGTCCACACCTTGGGTAAACGTGGTCACTAGCGTACCTCATGGGGGAGGGGGCAGGGGGCAGAATGCCCCCCCCCCCGACGAGGTAGAAGGGCCCTTTTTTTGCTCACATTTTTTTTTGCTCCATTCTCCTTGTCAGAGTAACGCTTGTGTTAAAATGTTCATAAAATTTAAATAAACTTGGGATACAATTTAACAATGACCACTGTTTTAAAAATGTGAGCTACACCGGTATGATGGCCTAGTGGTTTGAGCGCCCGCCTTACGTCCTGAAGGTCGCGAGTTCGAGCCCCGGCCGGATCATACCAAAGACGTTTAAAAATGGTACCTTCTGCTTTCTAGCCAGCGCTCGGCGTTCTAGAACAAAGAAGGGTAATAATAACATTTATGTTATGCAGGGCCTGCTGGGAGAAACGTCTATTTGAGTGAAGTGGCTACCGTAGGCAAATGAAAACATTATTATTATTAGTATGTATAATCCTCCATGCTATAAGTGTTTTTGATAAGGACTAAGAATATAGCCCTGAAAACTGTACTTTAAAATGATTATTTAAAATTTATTTATTTAAAAGTGGAAATGTATGAGTACTCAGTTTGACCGGGTCCCCCTTTTGTCCATTTCCTCCCATATACTACTGTGTTATAGATCTAGACTACTTTATACTCCACTCGAGGAATAAGTCACACATGGTGTTTATCCATGCATACCTTGTCAATGGTAGCATAACCTCTCAGTCTGTTGTATTCTAGGATGTTTATATGTGTCCATTTAAGCACTTCTGTGTAGCGCAGATATTACATATTTAATTTGAAGCTTAACAATATCAAATTGCGTCTTTAAATGGAAATTGTGTATCATTAACGCACTACTGATACTAAATAAAGCTATTGATCATTCATTTCCTTTCATTTTCTATTGTTTTTATCAACAGGTGCTTGGGGTTTTGTGATCGCAGTTGTAGCGTTAGTACTATCCATATTCTCCGGTATCCTCTTATCGCTAAGTTGGATAATGTTGAGACAACGATATTCGAAATACCGAACCGAAATCCACCGCTATCCGTATCCGGCTTTGGCCTATGAGACATACGGCATATGGGGAAGGTATGAACCTTATCCTTTTATACGACTTGGTGACCCAAACAAAGCTAAGATACGTATTGTCTAATTTATTATTATTATTATTATTATTATTATTATTATTATTATTATTATTATTATTATTATTATTATTATTATTATTATTATTATTATTATTATTATTATTATTATTATTATTATTATCATTATTATTTCACGTTTTCAATTTTTTGTCAAAAGTCAATTTTCCTGTTACTTTTCACGTGTTTTACAGCAAGAATGGTTATGTGTACACTTTCAGAAAGAATTAGGTCATCTACCCAACTGATTGAAAAAACGAAATAGAACGAGAAGCTAACCTGTACATAACCTCTACACGGTTATTGCAACAAATATCAGAGTGGCCAATTTAAAGACACTATATATAACATTGTGGAAGACCCGTTTAAAAAACTGTCAAATTTTGCTATTTGACATATCTGACAGTGTTTGAATAGACAAATAAACACCCTAGAACACAAAAGTTCAGACAGTTATGCTGTCACTGGGTAAAATATGTACAGATAAAAATTGGCACATGAATTATTCTCGGCCGATAGAAAAATTTGCAACACAGCAGTCTATGTATGGGGAAAAACTTACATGGTCTCTCAATAATTTTTACTCTTTTAAAGCACTTACTAATAATTTTGAACTGTATTTTATTTCAGGGCTTCATTTTTAGACCTTATCAAAGACACTGCTAGCATGGGGAATCATGTAGCTTACATTTTTTTAAATGGAAACATTCTTGGATCACCACATTCTTGGTGCCTTTAAGGATCGCCCGTGTCTGACTTTGATTCTTCTTTATAAGTGTTGTTTGTGAATGTCACTGTCCATTTGGCCATGTAAAACCAGGGCGTAGGCTGGGGGTGCACTGGGTGTACGTGCACCCCCCCCCCCCCGCAGAGCCATAGGAGTTCCACCCTAATAGCAAAAACGAAATTTGCACCACCTTTTCTCAACTTTAGTTCCACCTCCCTAAAATGTGCACCTCCCTGTTCCACCTCCCCGAGATGTGCACCTCCCCATGCCCAAACTAGCCTACGCCCCTGTAAAATTTAATTGGTTTGTGAGAAGCAATGTCAAACAGCGATGAGCCCGTTGTTAGTTGAGTAGTTATTGTTTTTGAGTAATTTTTGCACAGCAAAACAACGTTCATTTCACATCGGTGAATTCAAAAGGGGCTCAAGTTCAGGAAATATGTTTTGCATATCGTAAAGAAAGGCTATGCCAAATGATTCACGGTTGACGCTTTACATACCATGAACACCAGTTCATAGCTTACAAATGATATATGAAGCACTTCACTTTCTTATTTTCAGAGGGTTGGCGAAATAAAATCTCCGGACGCGGACTTGGATCTTTCTTGAATTAAAAAATATTAATATCCTAAAGAGAATCTGAGGATATCTTTATTTCTTATTCTATAGCATTTTTAATACTTCTTAAGATCAGATTACATCCAGACTATTGTTCTGATACAGGATAACTACCAGTAAAATGACTTTTCATTTTGAAAGGGGACAGGATAAATCCATGCAAGAGAGGCCCCAAGTCCTCTACTTGCGCTCAATGCAATTTCAGTGCTGCGAATCAGGGCTACCACTCAAAAGTTTTATTTCCCCCTACGCCGGATGCATATTTTCCCCTACGCACACCACTTTTCCCCTACGCCTCATTAACCCTACTTTCCCCTACGAACCCATGTTTTCCCATACAAACCGCATTTCCCCCACGAAGGCATGTTTTCCCCTAAAAAATAACCTTAGTAAATGCAAAATAATGATCACGATTTCTTCGCCGGAGATGGACAAAATGGACAAATATAATCGGAAATCCTTTGAGAATTTAAGAATATTTCTGAAAATTGTCAAAACCTTCTACATCCCCTACAAATCATCAAAAAACCCTACGTTTCCCCTACGGAAGGTCATTTTCCCCGTAGGTATCCCCTATTATAAACTGCATTCATATATTCTTGTTCATTGATTGGTTAAAAGTATGTCACATGATGAAAAATAAACACACTACCGTACGAGTCTGTGAGAAAGTACTATTTACGGATCCGTAAATAGTACTTTAAAGCCGTAAATAGTACTTCAAAGCCGTAAATAGTACTTTTCTCGCAATCTGATTTGCTCCACGATTTGTTCGATCTGTCGGCATTTAGCCAATCAGAGGTTAGCTCATGCTGGCTTATGCCAGCAGCGAATTTTCACCGCACACCAAAACCACCAAAAAACGCAAGAAATGTTGAGTTTTTATAATGAAATTTAAGCAATGGTGCCATGAATGTAACACTATCGGAAAGGTATGTAATTCCCTGTTGATATTGTGCATTTTACTCACTAAATTGTGTCTTAATTTTTTCACAATAAACTTTTATATTTTTCGTCGTGCCGCTCCCTGCGGCGAGGCTGCGCTGTGGCAGGAGCTACAGCTATGCTACACATGTCACGAATGTAGCGAATGTCAAATATCTGGCTCATTTCGTGCCCGGATTTCGTGTCGCCGATAGCTTAACAAACTGGACGCCTAACTTACCATCATCGGCAGATGTTAGTTGGGAATAATGAAATTAAATTGTTCGCTATAAATTGACCGAGTGTGAATTCTGGGTTAGCAACACATACGCCCGACGCGATATTATTCCACGAACTTTCGGAACCCTTGCTTCATATAGTTTAAGAACACGAAATTTGTTAAGTTACGTTGTGTGGCTACATTAGATAGCGTGCATGTTTATTGCGCGTGTGACCCGGGTTCGACACCCACGCTACAGTTCTGCTTTCATGATAACTTTTTTACTTTTTTTCTTCATTAATGTCTTGGGGGTACAAGCACTATTCTGTACGGTAAGCAACGTTAGTCGTTACTTACATGTATTTAATAGTGAATATTGATCTATAACGTAAGTTAGATCTAATGTTAGTTAACGCCGAGTTAACGTTAACGTTAATTGCGTAGATCTAGATCTACATTTTATTGACATCTTTTAACCAATCAATAAACTATGAATATATGAATGTAGTTTATAAAACAAATATGTACGCCCTTCATTCGATTCTCTAGTTTAAAACTATGGGGTCCCTCGGTGACTGCAGTAGTACTATTTTGCTTCGGGGCTACGCCCCTCAGCAAAATAGTACTATTGCAATCACCTCGGGCCCTATAGTTTTAACTAGAGCCGCTCATGGCCGTACATATTTGTATACAACTACGGTTGGCCAAAATCCCTACGGTAGGGGGTTTCCACCCACGAGTGGCAGCCTTCCTGCGAATACAAGTGCTGCCACTATAATGCTAAATCCAGGCAAGGGAGTCCCATTTCCTGGCGTTGGGCCCGTCTTGCTACACCCAATGTATTTTAAATGCTATGGATAGTCAACGAATTATAGTGAACTTGGGGACCATTTTGTACATAATCGGATGGGGGGGGGGGGGTACTCAGATTTGGGTCCGACGGGGGTGTGCCGCTGAAGTCGAAAAACCCGACCCTTTTTTAAGGGTCATTTTCGCGGAAAATGGTACCTATTATTAAGGGTTTTTATTAAGAAAAATGACATTATGTTAGCATTTTGGCGATGAAATAGGCGAAAATATCTAATGTAAATGGCAAATTTTCAAATCATGACCCATGTTTAAGGATTCCCCCCCCCCAAAACCATACCCATGTTTAAGGATTTTTTTTTTTTGCGAAAGAGTCACTTATTATACCCCCCCGGGAATCGGATAGCTGCCTTATCTCTTAAACATCGTTAAACATACAAAATATCAATTTTGAAAAATTGTGGACTTGGGCACTTTGTGAATTCACCGATTCAGTTATTCCGTGAGAAGCATGATCAACGATAAACCTGGCCCCAAAGTTGGTTGAGTAAGTTTTGTTTTGTGAATTTGTTTGTGTGTGGCTTAAGTCAAGGTTCATCAGTATCTGAACCCACTCTTTGTACTGTCAAACGAACCCTGACTTCGCCGAAACGACCATAGAACAGAAAAATACTCAACCAGTCTGGACATTTTTGGTATTGTGTATCTTATCTATTCATTGATAACAGTGAATTCACCACGGTGAATTAGTTTCCCATTGCCCTTGAGTGTGTATATAAAAATACCGTTGTGCAGTCGGTCAAAAATCACGTTTGTACCACTTTTCGTATTAATGGTCAAAATCAGCATTGACACTTTGAAACGGAATGTGTTGATTGCAACACATTATCAGCAACATCGTTATTGTTATTTTCATCTTAACCGTCATTATCACCATCATCATCATCATCATCATCATCATTCTCATCATCATCATCATCATTACCATCATCATCATCATCATCTTCATCATCATCATAATCATCATTACCATCATCATCATCATCATCATCATCATCATCATCATCATCATCATTATTATCATAATCATCACCATTATCATAATCAGCAGCAGCAGCTGCAGAAGTACCTTTATCATTACCAATATCACAATCATTATCATCAACATCATCATCATTATTGTCATCTTAAAGGTAGTGGATCTCTTTTGCACGCCTAAAATTCAACTTTATGCTAAAGCACTGGTATATAGAAGAATATCTCTTTTGAGAACCTTTAGAAAAGTGTAGGAGCTAGAAATGCATTTTTAGTGGAATTATAGTAAACGTTTGACTTGGATTTGTTTTTGGCATACAGTTCCACAAATTTTACAAGTGGTGCTAGTCTATTTTTAGACAGTGCATGTACATGTAGGTCCCTTTTATCTGTCCCATTTTACTGTACACGTAGATGACCTTGCATTCCTTTCACTGTGTCTGATGCATTCCAACACAACATCTGGTACATGTATTACTGGTATTACGTAAGTACTGTAGTCAGCCTGATATACCCATGGACCTATACTGTAGGTCCATGAAATATTTGGAACAATGTGCCTAGAACATACACTACACAACTATTGGTTTCTTGTGCATTTTTTCAAATCTAGGTGATTTCTGATCTTCAGATTTCACAGGCAAGTTCTTTTTAAATATCATAAGGGCATGAATAATGTTTTGCTGTATTATGGAAGGGTTGCAAATGAGATCCCCTACCTTTAATCGTCATTATCATTATAATCATTTTCACTGCCATTGTCAGCATTAGTGGCATCATCATCTTCGTTATTATCAACATCATCGTCATAATCATCTTTACCATTTTATCTTAGTCGTCGCATTTTATCATTCTAATCGTTATCGTTGTCATCCGATTATCATCGTCAACATTATCAGTATTATTTTTATCATCATCATCATCATCACCCTCATCTTCATCATCAGTATCAGCAGCAGAAGCAGAAACATCATCATCACCAATGTCAACACCCTTATTATTTTCATCTTAATCGTCTTTATTATCACATATCATTATCCTCCTCCTCCTCATCATCATCACCGTCATAATCATTATCCACAATATCATCATGACCATCATCATCATCATCATCATCATCATCATCATCATCATCTTCTCCTTCACCACCACCACCATCATCACCACCACCACCACCACCATCACCACCACCACCACCACCATCACCACCACCACCACCATCACCACCACCACCACCATTATTATCATCATCAATTATTATCATCATCATCTTCTTCTCCTTCACCACCACCACCATCATCACCACCACCACCACCACCACCACCACCACCACCATCACCACCACCACCATCATCATCATCAGCATCACCATCCATCATGCATCATCCCCCATCATCCATCCCCCATCATCATCAACTGTAATTATCGTAACATCTCTTTTTTGTCCTCCCATTCCTCAGACGGTTTGCCTCCGTCGTGTTATATCTTTACGGGATCGCAATCTGTACGACCGGCTTGCTGATTTTAGCGGACAATCTTTACATACTTTTGGCGCCAGCGGGAGTCTTTTTAACCACGTGTGCTTGGCTACCCATCGTCTCTCTGTGTATATGCCCCTTGCTTTGGCTTGGCACACCCAAAGATTTTTGGTGAGTCACTCAGGCATCATTGTATTAAACAAACAAACAAACAAACAAACAAAAAACAAATAGAAACAAACAGTTGGGCAAAAAACAGCGACAAAAACTGAAATTCGTATAATAATTATGGTGATACGATATTGAAATCGTGAGTCACTCAAGCGTCATTGTATAAAACAAGCAGATAAAAGAACAAAATCGACGGGAACATAAAAAACTACGAAAATGGAATTGATATTATGATGATGACGACGATAGGATAATGATGTCGTGAATAAAAGTGTAGAACAACTATGAATGATACTACTACTACTACGACTACTACTACTACTACTACTACGACTACTACTACTACTACGACTACGACTACTACTACTACTACTACGACTATGACTACTACGACTATACTACGACTACGACTACGACTACGACTACTACTACTACTACGACTACCTACTACTACGACTACTACGACTACTACTACGACTACGACTACTACTACTACTACTACTACGACTACGACTACTACGACTACGACTACTACGACTACTACTACGACTACGACTACGACGACTACGACTACGACTACGACGACTACGACTACGATGACTACTACTACGACTACGACGACTACGACTATTACGACTACGACGACTACGACTACGACTACGACTAAGACTACTATTACGACTACGACGACAACGACTACGACTACGACTACGACTACGACGACTACTACTAATAACAATAATAATGATAATGATAATAATAATAATCAATTTTGTACGAACTTTCTCGCAGATTTCCTCTCCTCACTGTTCTGTAATCGTGGAATGCACACAGACGTCTGACTTTCAGTATTTTTATATTTCCTGAACCCCGCCCGTTTCATTTATCGTATCTTCGTATATCTTGCAGGTTTGTCGGTTATTTCGCGATCTCCACCGCAGTGGCGGCGGCGGCCTTTTTGTTTATTGGCGCCGTTCTCGACTACGATAACTACACCATCGAAGAAGAATTAGAAGTGAGCACGGTAGCACTATTTACCGCCATGGGGGATATTATTTTCGCTTTCGCCGGCCAGTCTGTCTTCCCGACTCTGCAACACGACATGAAAAACCCTGAGGATTTCACCAAAAGTGTCTTATTAGGATATACAGGTAACCTCTAAATTCTACTATTACTAACTAATTAACTAACTAACTAACTAACTAACTAACTAACTAACTAACTAACTAACTAAGTACTAACTTACTACTACTATACTACTACTACTACTACTACTACTACTACTACTACTACTACTACTACTGCTACTACTACTACTACTACTATTACTACCACTACTACTACTACTACTACTACTACTACTACTACTACTACTTCTACTACTACTACTACTACTACTACTACTACTACTACTACTACTGATACTGTTACGATCAAATTCACAAACGAAGATGAACAAAATGATACCAATATTTGATTGACAAGATTTATTATATGGGTATTTTCCCTTTAAACTTAAGACATACAAGAAAACTTCACAATCTTTCACATGATCGTCAAATAAATATTTAACTTACATGCTTAAGGATACTGTAGTCGAATGAATCACTTTTGGTTCCAGTTTGATTGCCCAAGTAGTAATCCGATCCAGTATTACAAATTTGCATCGCCCAGTGAATTGGTCCAAATGTCATGTTACGCGTGAATATCAGATTTTGGTAATCACGTCACAACAGCAATGATCCAAGATGATCCCGACATTCAGATAGAGTCCCAATTGTGATGAATCCCAATGGCAGGTGGTAGTAGGTATTCCCGAACGAACAATCAGTGTTGAACATAAGTTCACAATGCAGCAAGTATGATGTAATAATTCAAAATTAATCCACAGGGCTATCTCAGGTAATAAACGGCAGGTCACACACAAAACTCGCCATTTAACTCCACAGGTTGTGTATCGTGCGAGGGTCACAATAAACTCCAAATGCAGAGTTACGTATAAACCACATGTGACTTGAGCTATATGACAGAAACTCTGAACTCATGTCCAAAACTGATATTTATATCAAACCCTCTTGGTCTGATCTATTATTCATGCTTGTAAAAATATGAACAAATAACAAACACAAATGACCTGTTTCTAGAATCATCTATTTCTAGATATTCCATTCATAAATAACAGTTGGCTAAAAAGGTCATGACGTCACAGGCAACTCACAGTCAATACCTCCTTTATTTCATGCCTACATTTAGCTGAACCTGGGGAGTTACATTTTTTCTGTATGTATTACATTTGGCCAGACAGCTCTTCAATTCCAGAATAGTCTAGGCAGTAAAAATATTTCATGTAGATTTACCAGCACATAAATGCATCTAATTGTGGTAAGTAGATGACAGCAGCATGTAATAGATAATCACAATTTATTACACTTTCCCATGTGAAAAAGAAATTTTTGCCGTAGCAAATTTTTCTTTTACATTTCAAACCATGAATACATGACCAATTAATTTGACATAGATATACTACAATATTTAGCTTAAGCTATATCAATACAAATCACCTTCACTGATCGTGAACATTTTATCTTTAATTTTTGAACACTGAATTATGTTGCATTTTTTCTGTATAACACCTATAATTTAACCATGACAACTTGTCTTTTAGTTGCCAAAAACAGACAATGTTATTTACAACCAAAGAAATTGTTAACAGAATCATATTTACAATATTTATCAACTGCTTTAAAAATATTGTATACTGATAAACTATGAATAATTATGTTTCATGCTTTTGACTCTTATTGAATCATTTTTGAATGACAATGTATTTATTATACAATAATTTTTCTAATTAATAAACAAACTGTTTTAATACCATAGTCAATCAGCAAGGCACTTACTTGCACTTAATTTTTCACATAAAAATAAATATTAGCAAAGTCTTTTGCCATGTACCAAAAATTTTATCACCATAATGATTCAATAACATATATACACATAATCACACTTTCTTGTGTGACTTAATTTCAATTTCGTGTCACTGTGTCTTTTCTCACATGTGTACACTTTTGTCTACAAATGACTGAGTCACCAAGTGCCACAGTTTTCAACTGATCAGGGGAGACCTGGGGATTGTTTTCAATGAAGCGTATTATCTCCCCCTTTTTGTTTGTCAGATACACTTCACATACGTCTTTGCCTACATCCGCAAATTCATGACACAAACTGGTCACATCTTTTCTCTGATCTTCAGGGACGTAACTCAACACTTCATGTGTTTTCCCT
>JZLH01S0080341.1:2506-19426 GCA_001188425.1 Eucidaris tribuloides | reverse complement strand
CTATTAAACATACAAAATTGCCAATTTTTCGGCGCAATTCACACGCAAAATTCTGTATTTTGGACATTTTTTCACTTTTGCCCCCCCCCCAAATCCAAAACATGGATCAACGTCCCTCTTTGCCGCCGATATAGGGGCCTAAAACGCATTTCAGCATTCATGATTCATGTGGGCGTGTATGTTGCTGAACTTATTTTGTCGGCAAATTTGAAAAAAATATGAATATTGGCATCTCTCTTGTCCCTTTTGTCCCCTCTTCTGCCCCTTTTTTTTAATATGATATAAAATATTTGTGTGTGTGTGTGTGTGTGTGTGTGTGTGTGTGTGTGTGTGTGTGTGTGTGTGTTGTGGTTGGTTGGTTGGCAGGTTGGTTGGTTGGTCGGTTGGTCGGTTGGTTGATTAATCAATTAATTAATTAATATATTCATTTATTCATTCAGTTTGTTTATTTATTTATTCATTTTTGTCCATTAGGCAACGGAACGATTGACTTCCCCGAATTTCTAACGATGATGGCCCGAAAAATGAAGGAAACAGACAGCGAGGAAGAAATCAGAGAAGCATTCAGGGTGTTCGACAAAGATGGAAACGGATTTATCAGGTATAAGAATGTAGTATCATTGTCATATTTGAATGTACACTCAGCAAAAAAAGAAGGTAAACACTTTTTCAAGTTCACATTTGTAATATATAACTTTAATAAAAATCAATGAATTATATATCAAATTAAAGGCAATTTAATTCTCTGTCAGCCTGTGAAGGTAATTTGAAGATAAATTTTATGTATGAGTGATCACATTCGTTTATATCCCTCAAGATGCAAAAGTAAAAATGGCAAAAATGGACCATAATCCACTGATATTTAAATGGCACAACACAGTCAATGGAAACAAAGGATCAGACTTAGACAATGGCTTTATCTTTGAATAAAAGACAGAATTTGTTAAAACTGCAAGACTGAGTCGTTTTGTATTTTTACCAACAAAGAGAGAGAAAGAAGCTTCTCTACAGCCTTCAACTTTAGAAAATGTTTGAATGTCTGACATGTAACCACCCTTGTGTCTATACTCTAATTCATATTTGAAACTTCTTAGACTTAGGAGAAGCTTCTTTCTCTCTCTTTGTTGGTAAAAAGACAAAACGACTCAGTCTTGCAGTTTTAACAAATTCTGTCTTTTATTCAAAGATAAAGCCATTGTCTAAGTCTGATCTCTTTGTTTCCATTGACTGTGTTGTGCCATTTAAATATCAGTGGATTATGGTCCATTTTTGCCATTTTTACTTTTGCACCTTGGGGGATAAAAACGCATGTGATCATGCATAAAATTTATCTTCAAATTACCCTCACCGGCTGAAAGAAAGTCAAATTACCTTTAATTTGATATATAATTCATTGATTTTTATTAAAGTTATATATTACAAATGTGAACTTGAAAAAGTGTTTACTTTCTTTTTTTGCTTAGTGTATTTTCATAAATAAAGGGGCCAGTGGTACATACAACCATGTTTTTTTTACATTTAAGGGAGAATTGCCACATAACTGCGACATTTTCAGCAATATTTGTCTTAATATCGTATTATCCATACTTAAATCTACCATAAGAACATAATTGGTTATTAAACTCATTTTCACATTTTTTGTTATTTTTGGTAAACTATGCTAAATTTAGGGCTTTGGGGAAAAAATTCTGTGACATTTTGCATATATACCACAAGATGCATGTTTTTTTTTTTCAAATCCTAACTTCACACTGTTATTTAATTGTCAGTAAAAATGTATAAAAATATAATAGGTTCATTCATATGCATTCAAATAAACTTTTTTGCACAATTGGCCATTATCTTGTAATAGGATTTGATAAAAATGCTTGCACATGTAACATTTAGTTTCTCACATAAAGTGTTACACGTGCAATGTTGTGCTTGGTGCAGAAGTCAACAATAATGGTCATTATCAATAATATTGATGCTAAGCCATTGTGAAAGCTTTCTCCTCCTAAGACTTGATCACACGGGAATCGGAATTGCAGTTGGTATATTGGAAGAAATATAGCAAATTTAACAATTCCAAGTTCAGTTTGGTGTCTCATAAAAATGTCACACGTTTATTCTTTGCAAGTGCATTACACAGTCGGGCTGAATTTAATTTGATGGGAAATGTAACATAAATGCACCATATATAGACTTGTAAAAAGATCCCATGTCTTGTCGGACTGTTTTCAACTCTAATCGATTATTTCTCACTTTAATAGTTTGATGTCTCAGGCACATGTAACATTGGTTTCTCAGTTACACGTGCAATGTTGTGCTTGGTATAGCAGCAACAAATGGTCAGTATCAATTGATTTTAAGCCACTATGGGAGCTTTCTCGTACGAAGACTTGATCACACAGGAAGAGTAATCTCAGTTGATATATTAGAAGAAATATAGCAATTTTAAAAATTCCAAGATCAGTTTGGTGTCTTTTGGTTTCTCTGTTACACATCGTAAGTATTAAAAGCCTTTCAGATGCATTTTGGTGTAATGATATTCCACAATTCATTTGAAGAAGGTCTCTCCTCGAGCTAACTATTCATTGAAAACACAACTAGAAGCAAATTAAAAAGGTTTTTTGTGACAATTTTGTACATGTCACAAAAAGACCCCTTTATTCATAAAAAGACCCGCCGTACACGTTCGTATACACATGTGTCTGTGCGTGTCAATGTGTAGGTGCCAGTAAAAGAGGCCTCGTGTGTGTCTGAATATTCTATCATCAGCACGTCAGAAAAAAAAATGTTATCAATTCGACGACAGGAGGCTGCAAATTGAATGAATTAAACAGTAAATTCAAGGATTTTTTCCTACTTCATTGGTTAAATGTTAGTCAGCTAAACGTTACAATTACAAAACATTAAGACTGTACTACAAAGACGCAATAATACAATGTTTAGCCAGACAAATTAACCAAATTGCCTAGATCCATCGTGTACGATCAATTTATCACCATTTTCTATCGTCATGACTATTGACATTTTCATGATGTGTTCAGTAGGATGTACATGTGTGTGTGTATGTATGTAGGCCTATGTATCTGTATATGTATCTATACACGAGTGTACTATAGATTTATGAATGTAGGTATGTATGTATGAATATAATGTGTGTGTGTGTATGTGTGTGTGTGTGTGTGTGTGTGTGTGTGTGTGTGTGTGTGTGTGTGTGTGTGTGTGTGTGTGTGTGTGTGTGTGTGTGTGTGTGTGTGTGTGTGTGTGTGTAGTGTGTGTGTGTGTGTGTGTGTGGTGTGTGTGTGTGTGTGTGTGTGTGTGTGTGTGTGTGTGTGTGTGTGTGTGTGTGTGTGTGTGTGTGTGTGTGTGTGTGTGTGTGTGTGTGTGTGTGTGTGTGTGTGTGTGCGCGCGAGCGTGTGTGTGTATGTGTCAATATTGTAATTCTATTACTTTTTTTAATTGTAAAATGAAGAAATCAAATGTGATTTCAATCAAAAAAATAAATCAATATATAAACAATTGTACGTATCTTCCGAACGGAGCTGTACATTTTCTTGAAGCTCGACTTGTGTGCTTAAACCAATTTGGTTGTCTCTAAGGCGTAAGATATTAGAGGTTGATTTTTTGGAATTGCATGGCGATATGAAGTGACAGCACAACGCAATCAGTGATTAGCCAGCAGGATTATGAAGCACGAAGAAACCATTCTCAAAGATTAATGTATATACTGAATTGTTAATAGGGGTAAGCGGTGATAGATAGGTTAATTATTAACGGTGCCTTGAGGACAGTCGTCTGTACATAAGGGCCTTTTTTCTGTCTATACGCATGTGGATCATAATTGAATGGCGTAATCAGCCGTTTCGTGTTATAATGGATATAAATTATGTGCAGAAACCGATACCCTTTAAAGGCAGGGAATCTTATTTGCACCCTTCCCGCAGCACAGTAAAACATCACTCATGCCCTGGGGCTATTTATGAAGGACATGTCTGTGAAATCTCAATAATTACGAAGAATTTGAAATATGCCCCCAAACCAACTGCCAGCTCAGGCGCGGTTCTAGGGGGGGGGGTTGGGCTTAGCGCCCCCCCAGATTTTTGCCGCAAGCCCCCCCAACAAAAAATGAAGGAGTAACACATTCTGAGCGACCTCTGATGGCGACTGAGTAGTCTAGACTGCCCAGACCATTATTCTGGATCAACAGCAGACTGTCCTTCAGCTATAATACATCCGCTCTGCGGATCAGGGGAGGTCTGAAATTCAGACTAGGATGACCGAGGAAAATTTTGGACCTGGAATTTGAATGAATTTTTTTCTCACTACCCCCCCCCCCCCATGCTGAGCGACTTTTCGGCGGCTGGGATGACCGAGAAAAAACTTGGACCTAGGATTTGGCCGCGAATGCCGGAAACCCCCAGTAGCCCCCCTAAATTTTTCGGTCTAGAACCGCGCCTGTGCCAGCTTAAAGACATTTTATAACAATGTTTCCAGTTATAAAAAATCTGACCTTCATGATTCCTCTTGCTACCAGTGTCTCTGATAAGGTCTAAAAATGCAGCCATGAAAAAAAAATGCAGTTCAAAACGATCATTAAGTGCTTTTAAAATGTGAAAATCCTTGAGCAACCATTCCCGTTCTCCCCCATAGAGTGTTGTGTGGCAGAACTTTTTCTCAGCTGAGAATAATTCATGTGCCGATTTTTGTCTGTACATATTTTACTGGTGACAGCATAATTGTCTAAACTTTTGAGTTCGAGTGTGTTTATTTGTCCATTCAAACACTGTCAGATATGTCAGATAGCAAAATTTGACAATTTTTTAAATTGGGCTTCCACAGTGTTATATGGTGTCTTTAATGTATGTTCTGTGCTAGGAATTGTCTCTACGAGAAAATGATTCAAGTCAATGTCTAACTTTCACCGTAATTCCACTAAAAAACTGAGTTTCTATCTCCTATACTTACTAACGGTTCTTAGATGATAGTTTCTTCTCTTTACACAATGTTAATTTGTAGGCATGCAAAAAGAGACATCCTGCCTTTAAAGATTATGTTCTCGAATTGTGGGTTCGTTAACTTTATAATCCTTGAGAGGGAAAAGGGCGATAATGTCATCCACATTGTACAGTATTAACGACCTTCTCCTTCTAACGGTTTAGAGTTAATGACCTTTTTATTCTCAAGTAATACGGTATGTGTATATATATTTGAGCAATATAGCTCTTATACTCTAGTTTTTGCCATTGATTTCTATTTTTTATCGTTCAAGTTTGTCATAAATGTTTAAGTTAATTTAGCCGTTTAAGGATTAAATTGGTCAAATGTCACTGATTTCCATATTTTTTTATACAATTTCGTCAGATTTCAACCAAATTTGTCCCACACAAACCAAGAACACAATTTGTAAGTTATATTCTTTTAGATATGAGATTTCAGCGCTGCAAGGTGAATTTTAGTCATCTGTTAGATCATGTTTGAAGATTAGTTTCAAAAGGCGCTAAAGTCCATTTTCCACCAAATAAATGTGAGCCACGTGATTCACTATGCTACTAGTGTCTTTGGTAAGGTCTAAAATTAAGCCCTGAAAACAATTGCAGTTCAAACGAACATTCAGTGCTTTAAAAGAGTGAAAATCATTGAGCAACCATTCCAGTTTTCCCCCATGACTGCTGTGTCGCAGAATTTTCATCGGCCGAGAATAATTTATGTGCCAACTTTTATCAGTACATAATTTAGACGAGTGACAGCATAACTGTCTGACGTTTTGTGTTCTAAGGTGTTTGTCCATTCAAACACTGTCAGATATGTCAGATGGCAAAGTTTGACAATCTCTTTTTTAAATGGGGCTTCCACAATGTTATATATAGTGTCTTTAACATAGGTTCATTTGTCACCTATTCAAGTTCAAGATCATTTTATTTGACACTTTCATTAAAAAAAATCGCAATACAAAAGCTGAGATATATGTACAGGATAACAGAATAAAACATATATGTAAAACAAAGACAAATTAATCGTCAAAAGGAAAGACGAATTACGGATAATTAAACGCAAAGAAAGTGAAGGGGTACAACAGAAAGGCGGACTGCCTTATTTTGGAGAAGCTCCCCAGGAAATATTACAAAATCATACACATATCCTCAAACTTCTTGAATCAGATAACATTTTGTTATAATCACAAAAAAAACTATTCATCTCACCATAGGATCAAATTTGGAGTCTAATCAAACAAGCAAGTTTGAAGTAGCGTGAATTGCATTTTAATATTACTTTTTCGATACGTGGGGGACAAAATCGGGAAACAAAATACATTTTTTCTCCAAAATCACTCAAATTGATTTAGCGCCTTTTGGAACTGACGTCCTCATTAATCATACATGCTCAGTCTACGTATTTCAAATTCAAATTTGGCAATCTCTCCTATCAGTGCTGCAGAACTCCGTCACGTGATGACGAATCTAGGTGAGAAGTTGACGGATGAAGAGGTTGACGAGATGATCCGAGAAGCTGACATCGATGGTGACGGACAGGTTAATTATGAAGGTGAGTGACAGAGATACGGTAATGGTAGGGGTATCCAGGTGCCCCATTAAGTAAATATACACAACCTATATTAACCCACATGCTCTCAATTTCTAGATTTTGCTCTCAAAGCAACCGCGATTCATTATACTGCCCCCCCCCCATGACAAAAGAGCATAACTGACTTTTTTTTCAAAATTGAGTTATATAGTGTAAAGGATTCAGTACATCATGTTAAACATGCAGAACAAAAAAAAATTAGAAGTGTCCCTTTGTTTCATAATCCGCTTATTAAAAAGACACTGATTACTAGGGCTTTAAAGTGATAGGGTAACATTGTGGAGCTTCAATTTAAAAAATTGTCAAACTTTGATATCTGAGCTACATAGTAGTGTTCAAATGGACAAATAAACACCCTAGAATACAAAAGTTTGGCAAGTTACACTACCAATGGCAAGTTATACATGAATAAACAATAAAACTCGGGGCGAGTTTCATTAACCTAGGTGTAGACACAGTAAGTCTATGGGAGGAAATGGGCAAGTGAATCTGGTCAACTTACGATTTTCACTTTTTTTAAAGCACTAAATAATCATTTTGAAATACAATTTTTTCAGGGCTTCATTTTTAGACCTCATTAAAGACACTGGTAGCATGGGGAATCATGCGGCTCAGATTTTTTTAACTGTGGTAAATGTTAGCCAATACCTTTAAGTCTTGAACAAAATACATTTTGCTCAATATCTCCAAAACACCAAAATGTCAGTTATGCCCTTTTGCCATGGGGTAGTATAAACTGTGTAAGTCACAATTGCATCACATTCACCAGTAGTTCGCGCATCACATTCCATTTTGGATGGACGAACATACATGTAGAAGTTACAAACCATCAATCAGTACATGTATGTAAACATACATACATACAACCACACGCACACGCACTAGCGTAGCCAAAGGGGGGGCAGGGGGGCAGTTGACCCCCCCCCCAATAATGCTTTTTCGGAATTTTGTCGGTACACGAAGGACTCCGTCGGTACATGCGGACCGACAAAAAATAATTTTATACCGACGAAATATCTTATAAACCGACAAAAATATTGAAAGAAATTATGGTAATAATTATGTCACGTATCATCGTAAAATCATTAACTGTAATCATTACAACAACATAATATGTACGGCTACGTCGGAGTTTGTCGGTATCATTACCGGGTGGCCTTGGCCCCCCCCCCCCCATGGCAAAAAGCTGGCTACGCTCTGGCGCACGACGGTAAAAGGGCATAGGCCGGGGATGCTCTGGGTGCAATGCACGGACCCCCCCCCCATCCCCGCCCCGATGAGGTAGGGGAGTTAGCAAAAAGAAATTTGAACCTCTTTTTCTACTTGTGATGTGGTTTCTGTTCTGATTTTCTCTAAACTTCAGTTCCCCGTCCCCAAGATGTGCACATCCCCATGCCCAAACCAGCCTACGCCCTCACATACACACAGACAGTGACAGACAAACTGATATTATACACGTATCCGTCCATCCATACATTATACACCCGATAGCGAAACAGCAATGTAATACAATTTTCATGGGTTGTTATCCACAAAATGAATTTATTTCGTTCAATGACTATACGGTACTCAATGTACATAGCTCCGATTGCATAGATACATAAATGCACCCTTTCCCGCAAATGTTATACATGTACCACCGTTTTTTGTATAGATTTCGAAATGGTGTCCTGTTGTTCAAAATTAAGGAGAATAAAGCTTTCTTATTTTTCAGATTTTATCAATCTAAAATTATGCTTCGAGTACAATTCATGTTCTTTTACTCTCGTGGTTCACGGGATAAGTGTTCACATTTAGCTGTTCTTATTTCATTTCTTTTATTAGATGGATCAAAATTTTGAAAATACATAAATTCGTAGGTTTTTAGCAGATTTCAAATTGAAAGAATCGCGATTGTAGTCTGCTATAGGACTCATCTCTATCAAGTGCTAGGCACATTCTCACAATATTTTCAGATTTGAAAATCTGAGCTACATAATCGTTTATGCTATTGGCAGCATTGGGGTCTCTTATAACTTCTAAAATTGAAACCCTGAAGAATGGACTTTAAAACAAACGTAAAAGGTAAAATCTATGAGTGACCGGTTTTACCATACATATTTCCCCAATTGACTGTTATGTTACACTAAAGTGTCCATCTGATACGTTATTCATGTGTTATGTTTATCAATACATATCTTGCTAGTGGCAGTGCATAAATTTGTAAAGTTTTGTATTCTAAGGTGTCCGTTTGAAGCACCATCATAAACTGATATATCAAAGTTTGACATTTTAGAACTGAATCTTTGTTATTGTTGAATAATGTCCATAAGGAAGCAATTATCTTTGATATCTTATCTCCTTTAAAAATCGTATCACTAATACCTTGAAACGCCTATATTAATTTATTTTCTTTCGTTTTACAGAATTTGTAACAATGATGACGTCACGATAAGAATTGATCATGTTAGTCAACGCGTCGCTGCCATAGTCCAAGAAGTTTACAACGAGAGCAGCACAATATATAGGAATCATATCTGGTATACTTCTGTATCTCACAACATAACCAAACGTGATAGTTAGTTAGGTTTACTTTTAAATCTAGCATAATGGCAGTAGAAAACGAGTAATAAGTTGTTACGACCAAAGTTAATGTTGAAACATAATATGGTCAAATATCATAACAAGTATATTAGAAATTTATAGATTATGTTCATGGATTTCCATAACGTGAGCGAATTGCTACGCCCGTTAGATATTGAGTCATTTTTATGACATGTGTATTTTATTAACCTATTTGTTGTTTATACTCACGTAATCGACTGAAATGCAATTATATTACTGTTTTTGTTGTAGTCTTTTGTTTCATGTGTAATATTCCAAGAAATTCAATGAGGTGTTTGTGCAATACGAAGCATTTAATAATTCCAAGCAATTTGGGTAGCGTTACTGACACAACATGACATTCGGTTATTTATTCAGTTCATAATTATGAATGAACCGTTTATACGATTTCTAATTTATATCATGAAAAATACTGAGATGTCTTCATGTAAATCAATGAAGTTTGTTTAGGATTGGGAATTGTGTACTGTATGAAACAAAGAAAGTTGAAATTTATACCTGTTCATTAATTTATTTTAGGTATAAATTGATTTAACATTCCATGCATTTTCGTGAAATAATTATACTTGAAAAGCTTAACCAACGCCATTTTATCACTGGATTCGCAAATTATTTAAACCGTCATGTTGTCATTGATTTCTCATGAATTGTTACGCTCCAGTACTCATAATTGAATTGAAAATGATAAAGGTTTTAGCTGGGTCATCTTTAGAAATATGTCGTTTTCTTTCAATGTAATGATGGATAACGATATCTTAGAAGTATGTACATCCAAAATAACGTTCAACTCTTTGATTACCAAGTTCGCCCATTTGCACAGAGGAAAACAGAGGAATGGTTGGTGTTGAAAATCGTCTGCTGAACCGAGTACTGTGGTTGGTGTTGGTCTTGTTAGTGGCAGAGCTGACATGCGCGTGTGTGTTGGCTACGGAGAAAGCTTCACCGAGCGACGCAAACCGCTGAAAGTACCTTTTCCCCATAAAAAAAACTTACATTATTCGCCAAATTGATATTAAACTTCCATATAGGAATAGAGAAAAGTAACTTGCCTTTCAGATTCATACAATTTTTTGGCTGGTAGTATTGATTTGGTGTCATTTTTGTAACATTTGTCCAAAAAAAATGGCCATCGGCGTAACTTTCTGCCAACGCCATGAATCGCGCGTGACGTCACTCGGTGTTATGTGATCGATAGTGCAATCGATATCGTGTGCTGAAAGGCAAGGTTCACCCTGACATTAAGATGGCTTTAATAAAAGCAGAACAATGAGAGAAACATATTAGTGAAAGTTAGGCGAAAATCCACCTAAGAATAACAGAGTTATGGAGTTTCAAAATTTTATATTTGTGACGTCACATGCGAGCAGCTCCCCATATGTCATGTGATATAAATTCCATAAAAGTGCCGTTTTCTCAGAAATTTGAAAATGATTTTATTTGTGCATTCAATATATTATCAGAAACATTATTCCACACATGCAACAATGAAACAACCCCCTTCAATTATCATGAACTATTAAAAAATGGCAATTTATGGAATTTTTATTACATGACATATGGAGAGCTGCTCGCATGTGACGTCACAAATTTAAAACTTTGAAACTTCATAACTCTGTTATTCTTTGATAGATTTTCGCCAAACTTTCACTAATATGTCTCTCTCATTGTTCTGCTTTGATTAAAACTAACTTAATGTCAGGGTGAACCTTGCCTTTAAACAGGGGCGTCGATCCGTGTTTCGGATTGGGGGGCAAAAGTGAAAAAAATGTCAAAAATTTTCGGCGCGCTCCGCGCGCCAAATTGCACTACTAAATTTTGCGGATTTGATGCCATTTCTATGATAACTTTAATGGTTTTATAGTGCTTTCCAATGTTTTTTAAACATATCCTTGTATTTTTTCATATTATGAATTTTTCAAGTTGTCAAAATTATTGGGGGGCAAATCGATATGTTTGCCCCCCCCCCCCAATATTTTCATTGGGGAGGCGATCGCCCCTCCCCCCCCCGATCAACGCCTCTGTGCTTAAACCTAGCTCAGTGTTGAAGCTCGGTTTAGCAGACGATTTTGTTTCCTCAACACCAACACTAACACCAACACCGAATAAATCACCCAATGAATGTGGATTTACCAATCCATCAAAATCCTTTTACTCAATAATTACCATACCATCCTGGCAGGACCAGAAACTGCAAAATGAATAACAATCATGAGTTTTAAGAATGTGGCACTGAATTAAGAGTTAACAAGATTGTCTTGCTTCCATAACTTGTTAAAAATCTCAGACATGCAATGTACGAGACTTATTGACCATACAAATGCGGGTAAACCGATGAGCAATCTTATATGAAAGAGTTCATGTATTTACGTAAAATAACATGTGGGTTTTTTTTGGTGTGTGTGTTTTTTTTGGGGGGGGGTTGGTAGAAGAGGTATCATGAAAATGTCACATACACTCATTTCCGCAACCTTTGTCCTCCCTTTAACAGTTCTTTAAAGTTTTATTAATCATTAAAACCAGGATTGATTGAATGACATTGACATGTGTGATAGTGGCAACATAAATGAAACAATATCAGGTCTCTAATCTCATTATATTTCATTATCCCACGAACTGAAATAGAAAGTAAACCGTGTGTTGTTTAATCGTAGAGGTGATGGTGAAATAATTGCTCGTGTGTGATTTATGGAGGTTTTGTCTAATCGGCCATGTTTATTTGTTAAATGCGGAACCGAACGGAATTAAACTTTCGAACTCCCCGTGAAGGAGGGAAATCTGGATGATGGATGGGTGTAGCGATGAGCAGTGAAATATTTATATGAAACATGACACGTGATGAGATTGATCGCATTTCTTCTACAGAATAAATTACGACATCGTGCTTCAAATACGAACGTCGGTTTGTGTGTCATTATATTTCGTTGTGACTATGCACTGCCCTACTTTGGCAAAAATGGAAAGCAAGTCACAAAGGTGTCATTTCTCATAAACGAGCAATTTGTGTCCGTCATTCAGATTCAGAAATTTCATTCGGATTCAGATTCAGATTCATATATAGTTTTATATTTTCCTCATGGAAATTCATTTTGTCGGCATTACAAATATATATACCCTTCCTACTCAAAAGTATTGCAACATACACTATAACGCATACATTTTACGTTGAAGGGGTCTTTCTAAAATGATGTTTTAACTCCGTTTATTATTGGAAAATTACAAACTATTTGAAAAGAAATCAATGAATATACTTTCTCGTCCTTCTCCAAGGCGGGAGAAGATTATCAAATGCAAGCGCGCACCACTGACAGAGGGGAACATAAATTTTAACCCTCTTTTTTTTTTTTTTTTTTTTTTTTTTTTTTTTGCTTGTGCCCCGTAGGGTGGGGTGTTTAATTAACATATAGCATCGGTAATTCGGTTTTCAGATTACCATGAACGGTTTTTTTAATGGTTTTGGAAAGACTTCAGCAAACAAAAAATCAGTTTCACTATGGTCCTCCTGAAGGGGTCTCAGAAAGAAGAACCCACACCCCTTCACGAGACGAAAGTGACCTCCTATCTTCATAAGACAGTGACAAGGAGGATAAGGAAACCCATAAAAGATGATGGCCTTTTCTTCGCATTGATTAATATCCATGTACGTCGAAAGTCTCGAATGGACATTAATTTTAGATGTTTACACTAGTAAACTGCCTTTAGAATAGAAATAAAAAAGTAAGAAATTATATCTTGAAGAGGTCTTGTTTAAAGATATGGCGCGTTCCTCCTTAACCACTGTCTTATGAAGATAGGAGGTCACTTTCGTTTCGAGGGGTGGTGTCTCTTTCCGAGACCCCTTCAGAGGGATCAAGTGACATTTTTTGTTTGCTGGAAGTCTTTCCAAACTATTGAAGACCGATTCATTGGTAATTGCTGATAACGAATTACGAATGCTAGTGTTATATAACACCCACCCTCTACGGGGAGCAAAAAAAGGGTTAAAATTGATGTTCCATCCCCTCTGTCGTGGGCGCGCTTGCATTTGATAATCTCTCCGCCTTGGAGAAGGAACGAGAAAGTATATTCATTGATTTTTTTATTTTTTTTAAATTGTAATTTTCCAATATTAAACGGAGTTGGGACATCATTTTAGAGAGACCACTTCAACGTAAAATGTATATGCGTTATATTGTATGTTGCAATACTTTTGAGTAGGGAGGGTATACTACACAATACAATTCAATTATACAATTATATACACAACATACATATATACGAATAAATAAATGAATAAATTTCCCTTTCCAGTTATAGTATACATGTTATTTAAATTAAGCCTATAATGTTGTGATGGTAGATTACTGATACATTATTCATTAGTTTAAGTGAAAAATACTGTCTAGTTTGAAAGTGAAGAGGCGGTGATTTTAATAGGAAAGCAAATATTGTTATTATTATTATTATTATTGTCATTATTTCAGATATTATATCATTTCATTACACTTCATGATAATGGTTGAACGAGATGGAATTTCATGCAATACACTCAGATGAACGGCGAAGTGACAACATATTGGCTTATTCATTGTAGTTCATTGTATTTACGGATAGACAGCGGAGCAAAGAATTAAGAAAACGTGAAGTGCGTGCTTTCATTGACATCGATGTAAATTCACAGAATTCTGACTTGAATATCTTTGAATGGAATGATTATTTTTTTTCTACAAGTTTCGCCCGAAGGAGCAGTAGGCTAAGGAGGTTTAAAAAACACCAATTACTCAAATTTGAGTGATTCGTCACTTGCTTCTTTTTACCAAAGTACAATGTGTCTCAAAAATAATTTTGCAAATTAAAAGCGCCCTCTTTGGTAATGAGAAAAAAATTGTGACGTGATGCTTACATCACCTTCAAGGGCATAGTCTTAGCTTTTAATTGCCGTTTGTTCCGTTCAGTTTGTAATCCTGAGATATGTTTAGTTAACAACGAAAAGGTCAAATCACAAATGTGCCACTTTTACTACAGTCAATGATAGCATCAAACCCTCTTCCCGTAAAAGTGACACAATTGTGATTCCACCGTTTTGTTCACTTTACAAAATATCTCCAGATTTAAACAAGGGATGTGAACAAAACAAACAGCATTTGAAAGCTAAGACTTCGCCCTTGATGTTAACGTAAATGTGTCACAGCAGTAGGCCTATATTCTGTCAAAGAGGGCGCCATTTACTTGTATAATTTTTTGAGAAGTGCCGCAGCATGTCTAAAAAATTGTGCAAGTAAAAAGCGCCCTCTTTGGCAATTAAAAATAATCTTGTGACATGATGCTTACATCAACGTCAAGGGCAAAGTCTCAGCTTACAAATGTGTTTGTTTTGTTCACATCCCTTGTTTTAATCTGGAGATATCTTGTAAAGAACAAAAGGGTGGAATCACAATTGTGTCACTTTTACAACGGACTGCAGTAAAAGTGGCACAATTGTGATTTCACCCTTTCACATTTAAATAAACATATCTCAAGATTAAAACAGGCAAATTGAGCAAAACTAACGTTATTCGAAAGCTAAGACGTAGCTCTTGACTTTGATGTAAGCACAATGTCACAAGAGTATTTTCTAATTGCCAAAGAGGGCGGTTTTCAATTGCACAATTTTTTTTGAGACACACTGTATACGGCAGTATTACAGTGTGTCTCAAAAAAATGGTCCAATCGGAAATTATTTGTTGAATATATGAAAATCATTTACAACCTAGTCAAGTTGGGTATTGTAATAAAGCTAAACGAACATACTTTCCAATGCAATGTATTTCATTTCATTTGGTTGTGTCAATCCTGAGATACATTGAATTTTCTGCAATGAGACAAAATTGCGTTTGTCCCAGTATACTGTATGTGCCGTACATTGTGCATGCAGTTTCTGCATATTGTTTAACAAAGAAACCCCAATGAGATTGTGAAAAGTATTGTGTAATCGTTCAATTTAGCTGAACGAATAGATTTTTGTGGTTGTACATTTCTGATTTCCTATTATTTGAAGTACAAAGGAGGTACATAACTTTGACAAAAGGACTAAAATGAATGAGTTGTGCAGATCATCATGATGTCAGTGTGAATGCAGTCTGGTAAACAGAAGTCATGAACATGTGCAATATCATTTCAATGCCGAGTAAGGGTTATTTGTATTTGATTCACTAGATATCAGAAATAAACATATTGAAGGGAAAAAGGCATTTGTTATTTGTTTTATTATTGATTTTGATAACTTAATTTGTATGAGTTCAATAAGTAACAATACCACCAATTCAGTTGTCATTATGGCCAATGCACAAAAGTGGGACAAACGTGATTTTGCTTGACTGCACAAAAGTAATCATAGCTTTTGACTTATAAAGGCAAATTGAATGGGATAAGATTTATCAGAAAGAGAATTTATTCCGATTTAATATGATACCAAATGCACATACCTTTTGACTTTTGAGAAAATTACATACCTTAAATATTTTTCTCCCGATTGGACCATGTTTTTGAGACACACTGTATAGTCCACTCATGGCCGGTAGATGTTTTAATTTTGACTTCCTATAGGCCTAAGCCGTAATACCCCCACTCTGGAAAACATAAAATACAATCTTTTTGTGTGCAATAAACATGATCCTCCTTGGCATTTTATATTCTATTCTTGAAATTAATTCTTGTAGTCTTGTTTAGTGAGAAACAGTACAATTAGGAAATATGACATTTTAGTTGTCAGTCGGGACAGAAAGGTTGATTATGATGTATTGCCGAGAGGGGGCGCTCGATCACAGAGCAGCGAGGTTATTAGGTCGCACGGCACCTTTCCACCGTCCCATAGAAAGCTAAATAGAGCGACTTTAAAAACGTGTTATACATTAACCGAATCGTAGATTTTTTTTTAAATCGAAGGAAATGAAGGGAAAAATTATGTGCTTTCAAATGAAAAACATGATTTGTCATGTTTTCCAGCTCTAAACAAGTTAAGAGCCTTGATACAAGACTAACCACACATTCTCCCTGCTAAATGCTCAAAATAGCAACATTCTAATCTAGCAATAAAAAAATCTATTTAAAACACTAGAACCCTAAAAAAATCCAACTTATTGGCAACCTGTAGCAGCTGTAGTCTTCGAAGAAGAAGTGACAATTTTCCACTCTACCTATTTTTAATTACATGTAATTTTTTAGTGTATCTATACAATGATGTAATTTTTGTACTACCTTCCCGCTAGGCATTTCGCGGGTTCAATTAGTGCTGTGCGGCCATTATAACAACAAGTGACTGTGATTCAAGAAAAAAAATAATGCGTGAATAAGACATAATACTTTACATCAACAACTTTCAACACTCGGTAGTAATTTCGATTTGAAAAAAAGGAGGGGAAAGTTAAGAATAACCATACACCGTTAATCAACAATTTCAATGTGTCGCCTATGTGACAGACTGAATAAAATCTCATTTTTGATATTTCTTCATCAATATAAACGAAATAATCAACGATGCGTCATTTGGTCTCGCCCAAGGCACGTTGTTTTAATTTGATTCTGCGTATTGAACATCCCATGCATATGTACTTTTCACGTGTACGATTTTATGTGGTTTTCAATAAATGCTGCAATGTGCGATTTTGCAGTCATAATACTGTCAGTAGTACGTGTGTCTACCGTTTGTGATAATTATGCGTTGACTCATTGTGATTATGTTACTTTTATGTACATAAGGTGACAACAAATTATGATTACAAGGGGGGGGGA
>JZLH01S0080302.1:2240-17641 GCA_001188425.1 Eucidaris tribuloides | reverse complement strand
AGGGTGTGTATTTGTCCATTCAAACACTACTGTGTGGCTGAGATATCAAAGTTTGCCAATTATTTAAACTGAAACTCCACAATGTTAGCCTGTTACTTAAACCATTGATAGAAAGCGACACTGTGAATTTAGACGTCACTGCAAATTCTGATAGTCATAGAACAAACAACGAGGAAATGTTTGACCGTGGGATTTTCACATCGAAAAACTTAATCAGCGTATACTTGACACTGGCGTCATAGTCTCCTCACTTGAGGACTTTTCCAATTTATTTTTAACCGTTAAAAAGTCAAACTTCTCGAGACTCTTCTTGTATTAATTTCACCACATCTTGTCAATATTGTATAACAGCTTAATCCTTGGCTTACCCAACACCGATCCAAATCAATGCACGCGAAAAAGTCCGTATAGCATGCAGCTTGGTACACGTCATGATTACAAGTTCAAATTCAAGTTCAAGTTCAATAATTGTTTTGTCAGGCATGGCAGCCAAAAGCTGAATTGAGCGTGATTTACAAACAAACGGTGCAAGCCCGTCACAAGAGTAATTTCTCATTGCCAAAGAGGGCAGTTTTCCATTGCACAATTTTTTTGAGACACACTGTATATGAGTGTGTCTGTGTATTTTGTGTCTGTATTTGAGTGCATCTGCATTAGTATGTGTGTCTGCTTGTGTCACAGAGTCACAGATGCTAACACAAACATACACACAGGTATAAATGCACATACACACAGACACAAGACACACACATAAATACAGACAAACACACAGACACAGGTTCACACAAAGACACACACAGGCACATATAGCCATAGTCAGACACCCACAGGCACACACAAATAGCTGATTTACAGTATATAGTATAGACGGACACACAAACAACACAGACACATATACACAGGCACGTGACACACAGACACAAACAGACCCACAGACAGACACGCTCTGAAACATACAGACACATGACACACAAACACATACATGTACACAGACACACACACTCTATAGCACAGACATACATGTACACACATACAAACATGTACACACAAACATGCACATACAGACATATTACAGACACACATACACATCGACAATTTATGCCGCTACAGAGATGCTAAGCCTCCCTGATTCTCAGGAAGGCTCCCTAAAAATTACTTAGTATATGATATTTGTGTGAGACGGTGTATAAATTTCAAAGCCTTACTGATTTTTGGGCTGGCTACTCCCATAATATTGAATTGTACACATTTGCTAGAAACATCCCTGATACTCAATCCAATCCTCCCTGAAACTACATGTATATTGAAATATTTGGCATCCCTGCCGCTAGGTTTTCTTTTCATGGCACAAATTGTCGCCATGGAGGAAAAAAATTGGAATCGACAAGCATCACAAATTGGCGCTGGTGATAATTTGTGCTGATTTGTGCAAAATCTGATGGGACAAATTGTCATTGGCAACAATTTGTGATGTGTTGCCAGTTTGTGACTCAACATACAGGTCTGGGTTATGATAGGATTGTGTACCCTTAGAAGACACATAGGCAGAGAATATCCATTTTATTTGCTTCTCTTTATTTACTTAGTGAGGCATATTACACACTGTGTTGCTTTGTATCTACAGACAACCATTGGAATCAATTCTTTTTGAAATCCCATACAGCTTAATACGTACAAATAATTAGTTTCAAACCAGTGACCTGCCTACTAGATTAATGCACCGTAGGTAATGTGTCATAGCAACAATTGTAATGGCATATGTTAATTGTATACATTTATGAGAATTTTGTGTGTGCTGACTACAGATTGTTTCAAAACTAATTGTTTACAAACTGTCATTACCTGTATGTATACAATATCTCAAACTGTTCTGCTCCTACCTACATGTATCTCCAAAATGTGATCACTGCTTATTCATGTATACAATACAACCACACATACATGTACGCTATGATCAATGTCAGACAGAAGCCTGTGGACCATTCCTAGAAGTGTGTTGTTATAGGGTGACAGGTATTATTTGAGTTCATGAACTTTGAAATAATCTCCCACTCAAAATCAGGAATTCTGTTCTCTTGATTTGAAGAATTATTGTTTTCCTCTCAATATACATTTTTCCTTGTTTTAGTTTCATGTATCTGTGATACTATTTGTGTATAGTGCACACACTTAATTACTAATATTATTGTTATAATCATAGTTTACTAATAATCTATAATCTATAATCCATATACGAAGTATCTAATATACACTCAAACCTAACAATACCGTCTTATACTATAATCTCCCACTCAAAATCAGGAATTCTGTTCTCTTGATTTGAAGAATTATTTTTTGTCTCTCAATATATATTTTCCTTGTTTTCTTAGTTGCATGTACATCTGTGATACTGTTTGTGTATAGTGCACACATTTAATTACTAATATTATTATCATAAACAATTTAAATTTACTTATAATCTATAATCCAGATACAAAGTATCTAATATGCACTCAAACCTTACAATATCGTCTTATACTATGATGTTAAGCACAATGCGGATTATTGAAATAATCTCCCACTCAAAATCAGGAATTCTGTTCTCTTGATTTGAAGAATTATTGTTTTCCTCTCAATATACATTTTTCCTTGTTTTAGTTTCATGTAAGATCGGTGATACTATTTGTGTATAGTGCACACACTTAATTATTCCACCTAGGTGTGTACATATTTAGGGAGGAGACATTGCGACAGTACTTCCAGCAGCGATGTGTGAAATTTCCATGAGTTACATAATGGGTTAGAAGTACATTACATACATTTTCATTTGGCATATAGAGCTTATGTGCACGTGCTCAAAACTAGCATTTCTGATCAATGTAACTTTGCACTAGTACATGCTTTGAACATAATTGGATTTGTCAAAACACTTTAAATTATTTCACTGTATTGCCGTGTACAGCCTCACTACTACATTGTATGCATGGTTTTCAGTTATGTTTTAACCCTTCAGTATCATGACAGTTGTCAGAAGTTGGAAAATCAGGAATGCATGGTTCCCAAGTTTTTCTTCAATACAAGGGAACACTGCCTACTCCTTTTCCCAGAATCCACATGTAAGAACAGTTACTTTTCCATAAAAAAAATCTTTCCTGTTGAAAAAAAAAATCAGGAATTCTGCTGTTTTGCCATATATACATGAAAAAGGTGACAATTCCCTTTACATAGATCGTAATGCAAGTGTATTTTGTTTTGTTAAATGTGTTTTTGTCAATATTTTCTCACTTCTATTATAAATTTCTTGGTTATCTCTTTCAAAGAATTTGGAGAACGAAGGGGTTTTCCATGATTTCCCATAAATTTGACAACTGAGTTTCCATTTCAAGTGATCATTTTCATCTGTTAAGTAGTTTAAGTTTATGTTGTGTTTTCCACAAATGCAAAAAATCACTGTTCCTACAAATCTTAAGTCAACTATCGACCAATAAACAAGATATTTCCATCACTACTGCAAATAAAGAACCTTCACAAAGGAAGGGCATCATTAATGAAACGGTTTGCTCTCATACTTTTAGCAAACCGTTCCCAAAATAAGTTTTGACCATCCTCATCCTCCGTCCACAACATATAGGGTTTGTTTTCACTCAGAAACAGACGCACTAGACACGGCAAATTTTTGTCTTGGATGTCTTCCAGGAATACCAGGATGACCTTGTCTAGTCTGGATTCATTGACATGCTCCAAGCATATGCGAACCTTTGTCATAAACCAGCGATTATCAACGGAGTGGTTGCTTATCAACAGGACTGTTTTATAACTGTTCTCAATGACGTGGATGACGGCATCGATGTAATACATGCCAGGTCTGAGATCATCGTCACCATACACTACATTGCCCATGTTCTGTAACGCTTCCCTTTCCTCCACTGCTGGTTTCAAGATTTCGTTGACCCACCATTCGTCATCGTCGTGGAACATGACGTTCATCTGGTACTCATAGTCCTGAGCATTCTGATCTTCAACTTCTTGGTAGCCACAGACGGCAAGATTGAGGAGAAAGAATTTGTATTTCAGCAACCAACGTTTATAATACGCAATGGCGCCGAGAACTCCAATTATGATGACCGAAAAAAGAATTCCAGTGATTAACCCGATATTTGGTCCACAGATATGATCAGGATTAAAGGATAAAATTGGTTTATTAATGAATTTCTTGATGGATGTTTCAGAACAGAGTGTTTCATTTGGATCCAAGAAGTTGATGTTGCTAGTTTCTAACCAGTTTCGAAACCAAGCTAAGTCACAGTTGCATGCGAAAGAATTTCTGGATAAGTCAATTGTTAATATGCTTTGAGTTGGGAAGTATGTTTCAGCAAAAATAGTATAGATTTCATTTCCAGCAAGATACAATTCAGTTAAATTTGTGACTCCTACAAAAAGTGTCTTCTCTAAGCTTAGCAGTCGATTGTTTTGGAGTGCAAGTACTTTAAGTGATTGGAGATCGACAAAAATCCCAGATTTGAGGCTAACAATCTGAGCATTTGACAGGTCCAGAGTCTGAAGTTTTGGTAAGCAAATAAACACCCTTGAATCCATTTGCATCAGCTTATTTCCTTCTAAATTCAGTACAATGAGTTCCTGGAGACCCGAGAAAAGAGATATGTTCTTGTAGTCATCAAATAATTCCCTATCTAATAGGTTAGTATGTCCCAAGTACAGTTCTCTTAGAGAATTTGTATTAGTGAACTGTTCTTTATATGTTCTCTCTATGATCATATGAGAGTATGATAGATGTAATTTTTGTAGATTTGTTAATTGGCTGAAGACTCCATTGAACTGCAGTAACTTTTCTCGCCAAAGGGACAACGTCTGTAACTTGATGAGCCCAGTAAATGCATCCGGGCTACAGAAAGTAATTTGATTTTCTGATATATCCAGGAATGTTACATTGACTAAACCAGTAAACACTTCGCTGTTAATCTGAATGAGCAGATTCTTTGAAATATCTAATGATAAAAGTGTGGAAATGGTCCAGAGTCCTTTTTGCAGTACCCGTAATAGGTTGTTAGACAAATTGATTGATAGAATTGATGGCATATCATCAAATGAAGAAGACACTAAGGTGATCATTTCATTTCGAAACAACCTTAGTTCCAGAAGTTTTGGCATACATGCAAATACCTTATTTTGTAAATAGGCAAGTCTGTTAATTGATAGATCTAGATGTGTCAGGGTATTTAAAGCACAGAAAGATTCATATGAAATTGTTGCAAGTTTATTAGAAGTAATATCCAGTCTTTGTAATTTTTCAAATCCCACAAATGCATAAGGTGGTATTGTGGTTAAAAGGTTGTATTCGAGGTTCATATTTATAATTTGAACCAAATTTTGATGAGTAGTGTTTGATGCGTTGAATGGCAGAATTTCCCGAATCTTTGATCTGACAACATACAACTCAGTGATCTGAGTCATGCCAATGAACGGCTGGATGCCAAAGGTATATAGGTTATTATAACTAAGGTAGAAAGCCTCCACCCTTGTTAGACATGAAAAGACTGCATCAGGAAAAGACTTGAGCAAATTTCCAGCCAAATCCAGATAGCTGATGGTGCTGTTTTTCAATGTACAAAAATCTTGCCGGTGGATGTGAGTGATTTTGTTGCCACACAAATTAATTTCTAATGTGTCTTCCAATCTTAAGAACCCCTCGAAACTGATATTTTGTATCAAATTGTACGACATATCGATCACGGTAATTCGGGCGAGATTTTGTAAAGCCTCATGAGGAATTTCAAAGAGTTTGTTATTTCCTAGTATCACCGTTGAGAGAAGAGGGCTATACCAAAATAAAGATGGTGGAAGAGATTTGAGGCAATTGTTTTTCAATGTCAAAACACTCAACCTCTTGAGGGGCCAGAACGTCGCACTTTCTATGAATGAGATTTGGTTGTTCATTGCATTGAAGTTTTCAAGATCCTGTAGCTTCTGAAATGAGTCGTTGTCCAACCTGGTTAGCGTGTTGTAGATCAGGTTGAGTGTGGTGACATTATCAGGGAGGTCCTGGGGCACAGAGGTGAGATAGAGCCCGTAGCAGTCTGCCACCACACCAGAGCTGGTATTAAAGAAGTTACAACCCTCTGATTCTGATCTGGCCTCAATCTTGAAGATGAACACAGAAAAAATGATACTCAGTGTACACAACATCATGATGACTTGTCTGGTCGATGTGTAGACATCCATAAAGGGACGTTTACCGTTCTCCATTCTGAAATCAAAATTGAAATGAGTAAATTTTCTTAGCACCTGAAAGAGGTTTTACCACATTTAGCACAAACAGTTTAATCATTGATAAAGATTGGCCAATTAAAGAATCAATACTCTTCCATGAGTTTCCAAAAAGAAAATAACATAATTTACTCACTTCAGTCGATGAGGCAGGAGAGATGCAGGATAAGATTGTAAACACTCCTGGTTTGTTTGTCATACACTTATCTTGTGCCGTGCCATAAATCAAGTGAGAGGGAAATGAACAGAGCTGTCAGTTTTATACCCCACACCAGGCATTAGGAAATGTGTTTGGTAATTAGCAAAATGATGTGATAAAAGTCTCTTAAATATGGTACAACTTTCAGTTCTTATCTATATGTAACTTCCCGTTTACAATTATCGTGTGAGAGTAATAAATCATCACAATGATAATTGCCTGAACATTTACTTTTTGGTTGATATGTTACTTCCCACTGACAAGTATTGTGTGAGTGTAATAAATCATCAAAATGATAATTTCCTCGACATTTAGTTTCTTGTCTCTATGTTACTTCCAACTTACAAGTATCATGTGACAGTAATAAATCATCTAACTGGTAATTGCCTCGACAGTTAGTTTCTGGTCTCTATGTTACTTCCTGCTTACATGTATTTTCTGAGAGTAATAAATCATCAAAATGATAATTATCTCAACATTTAGTTTCTGGTCTCTATGTTACTTCCCGCTTACGAGTATTGTGTGCTAGTAATAAAATCATCATCTTGAGAGTGGGTGTGACTTGGTCGTCAAAACCACCCACAAAAGTCACTCATTCACTTGAAATTTGGCAAGAAGGTTTCTAGAGTGACCCATTATCTCGTCATATGGGCATATGTTTCGAAGTACTTTGTTCTTGAGACATTTTCAACCTCTCCCAATCATGCAACTGCCCTTGTGACATCAGACAACCACACCCAAGGCAATTTGACAGTTTTCACTTTGTAACTGTGATACAATTGCATGCATGAAAGGTTTCAGTTTTATTTCGTGGTCACATAGATAATTGCTCCTGTCTAACCAGGCAGTTTGATCTGTTCGTTTCAGTTTTACGTTGAAAGAAATTAATTGTCACGTCAACCTGCAATGTGGTCTCTACACATGCAAAAGAGGGATGTAATTCCTGCCTTTGTTTACATGCTGAAATTATGTTATTCGTTTAGGTCCCGAGGAGAGAGAAATTCTTTCTACAGTGTTACATGTACTTTTGATTAGTAGTAGTAGTAGTAGTAGTAGTAGTAGTAGTAGTAGTAGTAGAAGTAGCAGTAATGCGCTGAAAGACGTAACCATTGTACTTTTAGAAATTAAAAGTGAAAATGTCAGTCATGGATCTAGAGGGGATGCCAGCTGTGCACCACTACCCCCATTATTTGCCAAATCACATTTTCTTTTACTGATAATTTTATTCACTGATTTATGCACTAAACTAATGCCTCTATTTTTCCGTTTTACAAAATCAAAATTCCATTTTGCAGTTTTCCCATTTTCCTTGATTTTCTGCGTTACTCAAAATCACCTATATAAACACCATATTATTACCTAATACTTGCATTATTACAACTCAAATTTCTGATATTTGAAATACTGAAGCCGACCAACATGGTAGTGAGAAAGACGACCGCCAGAGGGGCCCGTACAGGCGTTGGCTAGGGAGATTACAGTTACTCTCATGTTTGGTAGTGGGATTATTTAGTTAAAGAATGATTTCAGACACATAAATATTTGTTCATTTTGTAATTTACTACCAATTTAAGGTTTAATATTACTTCATCATTTCATGATTTCCCATTTTCCGCGTTACACTTCCCATTTCCGTGATTTTTCTCCATTTTCCGTATCGCGGAGGAATGGAGGCCTTACACTAACCCACCCTGGAAAACCACACCCTTTTACCGTGGCTACCATGTTTGGAGCTTGGTAAAGAACCTAAGTTACCTTAAACATAGGGCTATCACCCCTTCCCTAGCTCTTTGTGTGGTTAAAGGTCTTGACTGGAAATAATTTCTCCTTCATTTTTATGTGCAGGCCTTGGTAAGATGAGAGCAGTGATTGATCAGAGAGAACTGTTAACCAATCTGCAAGAAAAGTTTGCCCAGCGGCTTGCCACCCATCTCAATAACATTTTCATACAGCAGGTAAGTGATCTGAAGTGATGAAGAAAAAGTGTAATTTAAAAACAAGAAGGGAATTGCATGTTGCATTAGATTCTGTTTTACTTTCTGTGATTCTATCCACCTGTTATCTATCTATCAATCTAGATATCTCTCTATCTCTATCTTGATATGTCATTTTATTTTCTCCTGATCATGTTACCCATCTATCAATCCATGTTTCTATTTATCAGTCAATCCATCCCTCTATCTATTTATCCATCTATTATCAATCAGCCTTGTGTAAACATGGAATATTTATTGTAGTGTGGACTATTTTGCGCATTATGTGCAGTGTAAACTAATGTGAAGATATTTTTCAAATATTTGTGTGTAGTTTAATTTTTTTTGCATGCCCAATAATGAATGAAAATATAGTTTGACTGTGAGTACACAAACTTATTGATGAATTTTCAGTTTTTTTTATTGCTTGCGGAATGCTTGTTTCCTACTCACAAATTTTATCTCACTCAACTGAACACAATCGTAAATTGTGCTGAAATTTCCAATTTTATTCCTTCACAACGAAGTTGCTGCAGGCATCATGTTTTCGGGTTGTCTGGTTGTCAGTCCGTCTGTCCATTACCGGCTTTGGTTTACCACAATAACTCAAGATTAGCTGATCAGATTTTGATGAAACTTGCACGAAGTATGTATTATAAGGCATTAATGAACTGATTGGAGATTGGAGTTGAAACGTCAAAGTTCAAAGGACACTGAGCCCCATACTTGGTGTCTTTACTGCGATAACTTAAGAGTGGCTGATTGGATATTTGCTATAACTTGCATGAAGTGTGTATTATAAGGCACCAATGAACTGATTAGATTTTGGAGTTAAAAGGTCAAGGGTCACGGGGGCTAGAACCTGTTTGATTTGGGCTCATTACCATGACAACGTAAGAACAGCTTGTTGGATTTTGATGTAACTTGGGTAAAAAGTATGTATTACAATGCACTGATGAACTCATTAGATTTTGGAGTTGAAAGGTCAAAGGTCAAAGGCCATGAGACCTCATACGTTTGTGATGTGGACTTGAAATGTTAACGCGATAAATTAAGAACGGCTAGTCAGATTTTGATATAACTGGATGAAGTATTTGTTATGAGGATAAGGCATCCATGAACTGATTGGATTTTGGAGTTGAAAGGTCAAAGTTAAAAAATCATGAAGCCCCATTCTTGGTGTCTTTACTTCGATAACTTAAGAATGGTTTATCGGATTTTGGTGTAACTTGGGTGAAGTAAGTCTTAAAGCCACTGATGAACTGAATAGATTTCAGAGTAGAAAGGTCATGAGGCCTCCATTTCTGATTTGGGCTTGAATTGTTGCTGCGATCAATTAAAAATGACTGGTCGGATTTTGATTTAACTCACTATTAACAAAATACATCGAAATAAAATTCATATAACTACACAATTTTTACATTTTACTCAACTATACAAGTACTTCAGTAAAATGTAAAAATTGTGTAGTTATATTCACCATTATCTACTAGTTTATTACATTATCAAAAACTAAAGTAAAAAAATGAATATCTACAACACATTCACATTTTGTCAAGGTATCGTATAATAGGCACAATTGGAATAATTTCTCACCTTCAAAATTACGAAAAGCTGATTTAGACATGGATGGGTGTAGTGGAAAGAGGACTGGGAGACATGTATAAAACATGAAACATGCACAGAATAAAACAAATACATACAAACAACACATAATTGTTTTAAATTAAACCAACCACACACTCCACACAGAAACAGACACCCTCACATAAAGACACACACTCACACACACGCACACACACACACACACACACACACACACACGCACGCACACGCACACGCACACACACACACACACACACACACACACACATACACACGCGCATGCTCGCGAGCAAACACAACACAAACGTACCCACACACAAAAACACAAACTCATAGACACAAACCCCCACACACAAGCACACATACGCACACAGTTATACCACAAACAGAAAGCACATCACATACACTGCCACGCCCAGAAATCTGAACAACTCTTTATTGTTTTGGGGGTGTGATAGGGTGATTTGGCTTCAACTTTGTTCTTGCCCTCTGTAATCTTTAGAATTTGATGGTAACGTACTGTAAAAAATACGGTGTCAAAATAACACCAGTCGGTGTTGTGAGAGGACCGCACTCTCTGATGTTAAAAATACACCATGGAGTTTAAATATCACACCAAATATTGTTGATATAGAAAACAGAATGTGCTATAACAATACTAGTGGATGTTGAACTAACACCATGAATTTAACACTGGTGTAAAATGCTTGGTGCGGTCCTCTCACAACACTGACTGAATGTAATTTTAACACCACTGTTTTTGCAGTGCAGTACACCTTGGAACTGGGAGTGATACGAGACGGTACATCACCTCTCGAAACAAGCATGACATGAAATAACACATGCATCTATTCTACGCTCATTTTCACGATCTAAGTAAAGATACTAGGACAAAAAAGACGGAATGTGGAAATGAAAAACAAAATTACACCAAAATGGCATTATCTACACCAAACAAACACGCAATATGGAAACTAAACACACAATTAAAACAGAAAATTCAGCAACTTCATAAGAAAGCTGAACATCTGATATGCAATGAATACATATTCAACGTTATTATGTTGATTATTAACATAATAAGTCCTTCTTTTAAAAAAAAAGAACCAGACTTGTAGTAATCCATAATACTCTATAACTCTATGTCATATTACTTATCATTGTATAATATATAAGTTACTATTAAGCGCTTAGAACAACTTGTAAAAGTTACCTAAACGCTATACAAATACTTAATATTGTATTGCATTGCATAAATCTTCATATTTTTGCAGAATAAAAATTAGGTGTACAACCTCATTTTCAGTTGGCGACCTAGCGCTTTTCAAACAAACGATAATTCATTTAAAAAAGAAATTAGGTACATTTCCATTTTCCACAATAGCCCTACCCTGCAATAAATGTTTTCCCCGTCAGAAACAGAGAGAGGCATTATAACCGCAATTGACTCATAACGTAGTTTGCCATCAACTGAACAATATACAGTCTTTCGACATCGTATCATTATCAACAGTTCAAATTTCATTATCAAATTCCTCTATATCATCAAGTCCTTTTACATCATCCAGCTCGGTGTTGATCATTTCATTCTTATCATCATTCGCCCCTCCCCCATGGGCCCCACCCCTAGCGGCACTGAGTTGACGTAAGACCAGCTTCTTGTAGACCCCACCCTTCAAGAGGAGTTCATCGTGAGTACCTCGCTCGACAATCTTGCCTTTGTTGATCACAATAACCTGAAAGGAAATGTTAGGTAAACTAAATCAGTGACATAAAATTGTTTCTAAAGTTATTATAATTATAAATTTATATGCTGCAATTGTTTATTGATCTCCCAGTGTGATACAGACGACACCAATAGTCACTGAGAAGGAAGGTTTTGTATGCATAAAAGAGATTGTTTATATATATTTTGTTTTTGAGATATGTTTTTTTTATATATTTTGTTTTGCATATACTGTGGACGTTATTAAATGTGTAGTTCTTTATATTCTTTGAAAATGAAATTAAAACAATATACTGTGGACGTTATTAAATGTGAAGTTCTTTATATTCTTTGAAAATGAAATTAAAACAATACTAGTAGGTGATTTGAATATGAAATATGGTATTCTCTTACATTTTCGTCTAGAGTACCAATGGAAAGCACTTATTGCGTAAGTTATACAGTGTGTCTAAAAAAAATGGTCCAATAAAAAATAAAAATATTTACAACCTAGTCAAGTTGGGTATTGTCATAAAGCTAAAAGACCATACTTTTGAGTACAATTTATTTCATTTCATTTGGTTGTGTCAATCCTGAGATATATTGAATTTTCTGCAATGACGCAAAATCACGTTTGTCCCAGTATACTATGTGCCGTACATGTGCGTGCAATTAATTTCTGCATACTGTTTAACAAAGAAACCCCAATGAGAATGTGAAAAGTATTGTGTAATCGTTCAATTTAGCTGAACGAATAGATTTTTCAGGTTGTACATTTCATTTCAATGCCAAGTAAGCGTTGTTTGTATTTGATTCTTTATTTAATAGATAATCAGAAATAAACATATTGAAACAAAAATGCATTTGTTATCTGTTTTATTATTGAGTTTTGCAATTCAGTTTTCATTATGACCAATACACAAAAGTGGGACAAACGTGATTTTTGTTGACTGCACAAAAGTAATCATAACTTTTGACTTATCAAAGCAAATTGAATGAAATTAAGTTTATCAGAAAGAACATTTATTGTGCTTTAATATGATACCAAATACACATACCTTTTGAGAAAATTACATACCTTAAATATTTTTCTCCCGATTGGACCATTTTTTTGACACACTGTATAACCGCTTATTACGTTGAGGTTATTATTTGAGCGATACCTGTGAAGCATGTTTGACAGTCGACAATCTGTGTGCTATAACCAGTACAGTACGTCCCACCATGGCCCTATCGATAGCCTCTTGCACCAGATGTTCACTCTCTGCATCCAAAGCACTGGTTGCCTGCAATCAAAATAAACGGCTGGAATTAATTAAACAATAAGTACACATTGCACCAGATTTAAACAAAAATGTACCAAAAAGAAAATAAAACCATAAGGGCAATACCATGATTAGTTACGTTACACTTTAATGACACCCTTAACTCAACATTTGGCTCTTACATGAATATGTTTTGATGCTATTTCTCTGTTTAGGTGCTGTCAATTCTCTAGACTGGCACCTACTTCACAACATCAAGCAAAATCATGAGGCAAGTTTTAGTGGGTAATAACAAGAACTTTAATTATGGCTAGTTACGTTACATAAAGAGGACATGGAAAAAATGACAAGTCTCTGTCCTCAAAGTTTTCTCAACCTGTTTTCACTTGAAACAAACTGTGGTATTCATGCTATTTCTAGTGTCTTGGTAAGTCATTTATAACTTATTGAAAAAATCTTTTCATTTTTAACTACAACAACAAAAACATGGTTAGTTACGTTCCGTTCCATCCACAGAAATTCGCGTTTTTGCATGTCTTTTTAGATTTAGTATGCATATGTGGGGCTTTATTACTTTCAAAACAAAGAGAAGAGGCTGTTGACAATTTTTGACATGTAGAATAAATGATAATTTTTCATACAACTGAGATTTATTCACATTAGTTCCACATGTAGTATTTCATGTATGGTTCTGATTCTCCCATGATGGTGCTGTTGAAGACATAAAATTTAGAGCAGAAATAATGTCCCCCATTGTTTCTTCACGATTCATATCCTTTCAAACCATTGAAATGTAATACGATTCGAGATAGAGCAATTTATATAATTTGTGATTTGTCCATTAATTCACGGAATTGTCAATAAACACGTTTCCTAAATTTGAAAGGAACTTGGATGTTGAATCTTGAACAAATTACTGAAAGTTTGAAACAAATTGGACAGTGAATCAGACAACACTGATCATTTGAACATATCGGTATTACAAGAATGCTCATACCCTCACCTTTAGTCCTGTAACTTTGATGTACATTAAGACACTTTCAACTTATATTTTCCATAAAATATCACAAAACTCAATTTTTACTCTTTGAGTATTTTCTGAATTTAACATTGAGAAGATAAATAGGAATATAGTATGAAATACACACCATATCATATAAAATATACCACATTATTATGTATTTTCTTCTCCTGTCCATCCCAAAACGTTTTTACTAACCTCATCAAGGAGCAGCACAGTGGGGTCCATGAGGAGAGCCCTCGCGATGGCAACCCGTTGTTTCTGTCCTCCTGATAGCCTCACTCCTCTCTCTCCTACCAAAGTGTCGTAACCCTCTTCAAACGAAGTGATGAATTCATGGGCGTTGGCCATCTTCGCTGCTTCATAAATCTACAAAAACCGAAAAGAATCGCACAGACATTGTCACCCAAGGGTTGATGTGCAAGGTGGAGGCGAACATCTTCTCACTTATCCTTTGGTATAGCCTAAAGCGATTTTGTATTTTCCTTGTGTGGTTTATTTTTCCTTTGAAAGAAGTTTCTTCGCATTTAGTGGCGTAAACCACATCTCACTACATTATCTCCATATCTAATACTTGAGTTGCAGAAAGACTAATGAAACTTTGTGTGATGTCTTCCTCTCCACATACGAACACCTGTACACTCTGGGCAAGGCCGGGAAACTTTTTCTTCTGCCGAAGTATCTGTCATCATAGAAATCACCTGGCTTCTTTTTCCTCCTCGTCAGAGTCCCTTCATTGCTACTCCAGAGTTGAAAAAGAATAAATCTATAACACCAACAGAACAATACCTTGAAATCAGTTCTAGCAAACTCTTGAGTACTTACAGAACCTTTCACCTCCCTCACAAATAATTCATTTGTAATAAATAAGTCACTTACATAGTTACCAAATGTCATCATTTTTATTAATAACTACCTCTTCATCGGTTGCATCCCTGCCATAGGAGATGTTATCCTTGATGGAACAGGCAAAGAGAACAGGTTCTTGGCTGACGATGGAGATCTTCTGTCGGAACCACCTCGGATTCAAGCCAGCCAAGTCGGCACCACCTATTAATTGATTGAAATCAAAGAAATAACTGGGATTGTCGAGTGGTTAGAGCGTCTGCCTGACAATCGGAAGGTCGCAGGTTCGAACCCCAAAGGGGTCATACCAAAGACTTTAAAAATGGTACCTCCTGCTCTCTAGCCAGGCGCTCGACTTTCAGTAGAACAGAGAAGGGTAATAGTAACATTATGTTATGCAGGGCCCGCTGGAAGAGCAGTCTACTATATTTGACTGAAGCGGCTACCTGGATAAATAAAACATCATGTGCACATGTAAAATACTACAAGGTAAAAGCAACCAAAACTTGCCCAATGACTTTTG
>JZLH01S0080276.1:0-13224 GCA_001188425.1 Eucidaris tribuloides | reverse complement strand
TGCTGTGCTGTCCTCCCCCCCCCCGCCCCCCAATCCCACAACATGAAATTTCCACTACCGCTTGCTGGAACACATTGTTATAATCGTTCATATCTGTAATATATGATGAATGAACACAATTAAAAAAATTGATCATTGATTTTCATAAATATGACAAAAATCATTGATGTGAAAATTTGTGAATGGTTATACATGTATGTATACTTTTATGTATATCTATACATATTAATCACACAAATCAATAAATTTCTGTTATTTTTTCGGGCAAGCAAAAATTTCATTCGGGCAAGCATTTTCGAGCTGTTTGAAAATTCACTTGCCCGATTGGGCAAGTGGCCCAGAAAAAGTTATGTAGCACCCTGGGTTAAGTTCAAAACCAAAAAATATTTTGGTAGAGTCACAGGGTCAAAGGTCAGGGTCAAGGGTCAGAGGTCAATGAACTCTGTGCCAAACCTATAATTTCAGTTAGGAGTGCTAACTATTGATATAATTAGGTTGTTAGGTATTACATAGAGGGCGGAGGCATACCCATTGACTGCGACTAGAGAAGTCGAACTTCTCTAGTTTTTTCTAATACAGTCATACATGACCTTTTGTCTCTTGTGAATCGCACCATTTTGTATATTAACACAGAATTTGTTTAATGCATATTTGTCTTCAAAACACTTGCTTTTTCAATAAACAGCGCGGACCCTGCGAAGAAGTCCAAGGGATTTGGCTTTGTGACATTTGCCTGCAAGGAAGAAGTGGACAAGGTTATGGCTGCAAGGAAAAATTCACCTCACAAACTGGATAGCAGGGATGTAGATGTCAGGAGAGCATTAGCCAGAGACGTATGTTTCTTATTACGAGTTATTTAAGATGAGAAGGGGGTGCTTTGTTTAGGTTAGGGATTGGGGATGGCCTATTTTTTATTCCCTAACCAACTCTTATTCATATTGTGTGGTGCTGTAAATGTCTTTCAGTTTCATAGGAAAAATTTGACAAATGAAATATTGTGTGGAGTTATTGACTTACGTTTAGGACAAAGCAATTTAAGACATTAAAGTGATAGGCTAACATTGTGGAGCTTCAATTTTAAAAAAATTGTCAAACTTTGATATCTGAGCTACATAGTAGTGTTCAAATGGACAAATAAACACCCTAGAATGCAATAGTTTGGGAAGTTATGCTGCCAATGGCAAGGTATGCATGAATAAACGATTTCTATTCCAGTGGATGATAAAAAAGCCTAGATCTGCACACAGTAAGTGTATTTGAATGCTTGTAGATTTTCACTTTTTAAAGCACTAAATCATTTTGAAATACAATTTTTTCAGGGCTTCATTTTTAGACCGTATCAAAGACACTTTGAGCGTGGAGGATTTTGTAGCTCACATTTTTTTAACTGTGGCAAATGTTAGCCAGTGGCTTTAAGACATTTTTATCCCGCCTGCTATGCATAGCCAGTGGCAAGTTTTTGAATTTGGGGCATAATTTTGAAAGTATAAATCCTTGGAACTGGGACGTAAGAGTTACAAAATGTCAATAATCGTTTGGGTAGAATTTCAGGGCACAAAATCAAGGTCAAAGGTCATTCAGGAAAGATGCAGCATCAAAAACTTAACCTTGGGTCAGTTTTGTTTGTATTATCTGATAGGGCTTGGTAGGTGCTTCCAAACTTCAACACAGAATTTGGAAGTTATGCTAATTTATGCAAATTTCAAAATCACTAAACATGCAATTTTTCCCTTTATCTTTAGGTAGATTTTGATTCTGTTTAGTCTGATAGGGCTTGATAAGGATTTCAAAACTTTTACACAATAATTTTTTAGAATTAATTATGGTAACTAATTATTTAAATTTATTTTAAATAAATGAAAAATGACCAAAAATGCCACTTTATTTTTCAGCGGCTCCTGATTCTTATTGCTCAGACTGATAGAGCTAGGTCAGGTCTACCAAAATTTCACACAGAATGTTGCAATTCTTTAAGTATGCTGATTTCTGCAATATTTTTTTCAAAATCAGTGAAAAAATGACAAAGTCAGAAAACCTAAAATGGCATAATTTTGAAATGTGTTATGTCGAATGTCGCGAGATGCAGGCGAGACATATATTACACATTGCGTAACTTTCTCATATAGATTTGTACATTCCTCTTTTCATGCCTCGTATGGAGTAAGTCATTCACCTCTTTCTTTTTCCAGTGATTTATTGTGCTTAGCTTGAATTTCCAGAAAGAATGTCAGCTCAGGCAAGCCTTGGCACTTTGACTTTTAGAGCATTTTTTTGTTGTGGAGAAAAGCATGTGTATAACGGTCGTGTATATAACAGTCATGTCCTCTCATAAATATTCTCATTCATAACATTTCTTTGCAGGAAAAGGGTCCCAAGAAACCATCATTCAAAAGCTTCATTGGTGGAATTCCCAAAGAATTGACTGAAGAGGATATTCGCAATTACTTTTCACAGTTTGGCAACATTACTGAGATGTCTGTCCACCTCAGTAAAGGATTTGCCTTCATCACATATGATGATACAGACTCTGTCGATCAAATTGTGTGTAAGTCTTTCATTACTACTCACTGTATTCATTTGATTTGAATGGATAGTTTATACAATGCATACATGTGTCATTTATAAAAAAAAACGTGGTGAGCTAAAATTCTTGAAAGTAACAAATAAAAGAAGTAAAATGAATGCATCATACATTGGAATGCTGGTATTGGGAATATAGTTAAATGAGTATCTAACAATGTATTGCAGGAAAGTTGTAGATGGTCTTCTGTTCTTGTTCAAGACACTCTATAACATTATGGGAGCCCCATTTAAAACAAAAATCATACTATGCTTCTCACAGTGTTTTAATGGACAAATAAACACCCTATAACACAAAACTTCAGACAGTTATGTGTCACTGGAGAAATATGTACAAACAAAATTCGACACATGGATCATTGTCAGCTGACAAAAATTCTGTGACACAGCAGTCTATGGGGGAAAACTAGATTGGTCACTTAAAGATAATGGTGGTTTTGAACTGCAATTTTTCAGGGCTTCGTTCTTAGACCTTTTTAGTGACACTGGTAGCGTGGCGAATCATGTAGCTCAGATTATTTAACCCTATCGAGGCTGGGGGGGGGGTGTTGGGCTAATTAGTATAATTAACTAAAAACAATTTTCGTGAAAAAAATAACTATACAATTTTGTAGATTAGGTCGTGGGCAACGTGTGCGCCAATTTTCGTCGCGGTCGACGGCCGAGATCGTAAGAAGGGCCTGTGATGAAAACATTGTTATACATAATATGTAGGTGTTGTGTAAACTTGTTGTTTTCCATTTTATGTTGGTATAGCTTTCAAGGGAAGAGAGAGATAACAATATATGCCATTGTTCTTTTTTCTGTCAGTGAAGAAGCACCATTACATCAATGGCAAAAAAGTGGAAGGTAAAAAGGCCTGCAGCAAAGAAGAAATGAGGGAGCAGAGAATGCGGAATGACGGTCAGTTTACAAAAGTTTTGCATTTGGGGTCAGACTTCTGAAGCAAGTTTGGTCATGTTTCAATTTACATGCTCAAAAATCAATCTTTTTTTATGTATTTACAGTTAACTTTGCCTTAGTCAAACCAAAGTCACATGAGTTGAATATAAGTAGTTGAAGGTCAATGAAAATCTTTTTATGCCTCCGCAATGAAGTTGCCGGAGGCATTATGTTTTCGGGTTGTCCGTCCGTGCGTCCGTCCGTCCGTCCGTTACCGGATCTCGTTACCGCGATAACTTGAGAACCCCCGATCAGATTTTGATGTAACTAGGACCAAGTATGTACTATGAGTCACCAATGAACTGTAAATTTTGGAGCCCAAAGGTCAAAGGTCACGAGGCCTTAAATATGTCTGATTTGGGTTCGTTACCGCGATAACTTAAGAGCTGCTGGTCGGATTGTCATGTAACTTGGGTGAAGTATGTATTATGAGGCACCAATGAACTGATTAGATTTTGGAGCTCAAAGGTCAAAGGTCACCAGGCCCTAAATATGTCTGATTTGGGTTCGTTACCGCGATAACTTGAGAGTTGTCATGTAACTTGGGTGAAGTATGTATTATGAGGCACCAATTAACTGATTAGATTTTGGACCTCAAAAGTCAAAGGTCACCGGGCCTAAAATATATCTGATTTGGGCTCGTTACCGCGATTACTTGAGAGCCGCTGGTTGGATTGTCATGTAACTTGGGTGAAGTATGTAATATGAGCCACCAATGAACTGATAAGATTTCGGAGTTCAAAGGTTAAAGGTCACCGGGCCTTAAATATGCCTGTGATGGGCTCGTTACCGCGATAACTTGAGAGCGGCTGGTCGAATTGTCATGTAACTTGGGTGAAGTATATATTATGAGCCACCAATGAACTGATTAGATTTTGGAGCTGAAAGGTCAAAGGTCACCGGGCCTAAAATATATCTGGGGCTCGTTACCGCGATAACTTGAGAACGACCAGTTTAAATTTCATGTAACTTGGGTGAAGTATGTATTATGAGCCACCAATGAACTGATTAGATTTCAGAGTTCAAAGGTCAAAGGTCACCGGGCTTCAAATATGTCTGATTTGGGCTCGTTTATGCGATAACTTGAGAGCAGCTGGTTGGATTGTCGTGTAACTTGGGCGAAGTGTATATTATGAGGCACCAATGACCTGATTAGATTTTGGAGCTGAAACTTCTCAAAGGTCACCCAGCCTAAAATATGTCTGATTTGGGCTCGTTACCGCGATAACTTGAGAGCGGTTGGTCGGATTGTCATGTTGCTTGGATGAAGTATGCATTATAAGGCACCAATAAACTGATTAGATTTTGGAGTTGAAAGGTCAAAGTTCAAAGGTCACCGGGCCTCAAATATGTCTGATTTGGGCTCGTTACTGCGATAACTTGAGAGCAGCTGGTTGGATTGTCGTGTAACTTGGGCGAAGTATATATTTTGAGGCACCAATGACCTGATTAGATTTTGGAGCTGAAACGTCAAAGGTCAAAGGTCACCCAGCCTAAAATATGTCTGATTTGGGCTCGTTACCGCGATAACTTGAGAGCGGTTGGTCGGATTGTCATGTTGCTTGGATGAAGTATGCATTATAAGGCACCAATAAACTGATTAGATTTTGGAGTTGAAAGGTCAAAGTTCAAAGGTCACCGGGCCTAAAATATGTTTGATTTGGGCTCGTTACCACGATTACTTGAGCGCGGTTCGTTGATTTTGATGTTACTTGGTGAAGGTACCAATGAAACAATCAGATTTCAGGGTTAAAAGGTCAAAGGTCGAAGGTCACAAGGCTCCATACTTCGTGTCTTTACCACAATAACATGAGAACAGTTTATCGGATATTGATGTAACTGGGGTGAAGTACATGTAAGTGTTATAAGGTACCAATGAACTGATCAGTATTGGGGGTTTAAACGCGTCAAAAGGTCACAAGATCACCAGAGGACCCAATTACTCAACTCCTTTATACCATGATAACTGGAGAACACTTATCGGCGATATTGACTACAAATGTTGCGTGTATTATGGGGCATAAATGAAATTTTCAGAGTTGAAGGTCAAAGGTTACGCATGCCCCGCTTACATTCAAAGTTGGGATTGGACGGCGGCGATGCGGAGGTATACACCATCGGCACTGCGGCAGCGAATTGCACCTCTAGCTTTCCTTTAGTTTTTAAATTGCTTTTTTGACTCCTCCACATAAAGTCATCATTTTCTCGAACGTGGAGCTTTTTTCAGCTTTGATGGAATTCAATTGATGCAGGACTAACTGCATTTGCTTCTAATTTTTGGATTGAATTGAAGTACGCCTGGAGTTAAATAAAAATAAATGCGAATATAAAGGCGCTAAAAAAATTATAGTATTGTGTAATTTATTACAGAATCAGGAATTGCTCTGAACCTTAATAAGAACTTTTGTTTAATTTGTTTCTCTGTTTGTATTGCCCTTAGCACACTGGCATATCATGTAAGACTTATACCTGTGCATAATCTTTCAGGTGGTAGACACCCTCGGTCTTGCTGTGACATAAAAAATACATAGTTTCCACAAGTTAGTGGATCATTTTTGCCAAACCAACTAATTCTTGGACCACTGACCACTTTGTTGACAGGATTTTCGACCCGGTTGGAGAGGCAGGATTTCGGGGCCTGGCGGAGAGGTGGTGGCTTCGGCCCTGGTGGTGGTGGAGGATATGTGCAGAAGAGGTTCAGTATATCCCATCTCTTTTAGTTGGTAAACCACTTCTTGTAGACACTTTCAAGTAATCTAACAGACTTTTGGCAGCAATATTCTGAGTGAGTACCAAGAGGGGGTAAAATGTTGATGTCCAAATAATGTGCCCTTTTTTGCAGGGGCATTCAATTTGGGTGCCGGGGCCTCAGCAGAATCAAATTCTTTTAACACATATTTTCTTATTTTTTTTTACACAGTAGTCCTACTTTGCAGGTCTTTGCAGGAATAAACAGTTGCACACTGAAATTTAGTACTAGTAGGTTGGTCATAAATGTAAATGTGCTGTTGTGTAGGTCTTCTGCATTTCTTAAAATTCTTAATTTTGGTTTATGGCAAATTATTATTTTTTTTTTCTAATTATTTATTTGGATAGACCTGTATACCGGTAGTCTGTAATGTTGAGGAAATCACTGGCTCTCAAATGCCTCCATTTTTTAGAAAGTGGTAAAAAAGGAGTCCCCTGACATTTTGCGACAGGTAGTGAATGTAGTGAAGAGTGCATGCTGATTATTTAAATCACTATGTCATTCCAAACACTTTTCAGTGGATTAGATGTTTTCTGATTGGTGTGACAATACCATACTGACTGATGAAAAAAATTGTCAGATTGACCGAAACTAAATACTGGCTATACTTTTCTAATATTGACAGGTTATGGGCCAGGTGGAGGTGGCCGTTTTGGAGGACCTGGGGGTAGAGGAGGTAAATTTCTTTGCATGACAAATACAAGGTTACTCATGCATGAGAGGCAATAAATTGAGTTTTTTTATGGGAGTATTGTTTGAAGTTAAAAAACCCCCACTTCTTCCTGTATGGTCAATAATGTTTTAGGTAGTATTATAAAACTTGTTTTTCTGTTATGCAACCCTTTGCAAGTATTTTTTTTTCATTTCCCCCCAAATGAAACGCATTCTTCCTGTTACATTTTCTCTGCAATGTGTATGGCTGTTACATGTATGTGCTATGTCATTTATGAAGCTGTAAAACATTATCTACATAGCTACTAAATGTATTTTCCATACAGTGACTGTATTTATGCATGTTCCTTTATCTGTTCCAAAAAAGTATTGTAGATTATTTGTAACTTGCAACATACGAGGTGTGTCAGAAAAATTCCAGGACAGGTGTCGCAAAAAAGATCACATCTAAACTCCTAAGTATGAGTTTCCCTCTTCAAAGTAATACCCCTTGAGTCAAAATACTTTCCCATTCTTCTCTGCCTCGATTTGTACTTTGGATTTGCAATATTTCTTTTGTGACACCAGTCCTGGAACTTTCTGACTCACTTCTTATGTACAAATGTGATGTTGTGATTTTGTTTGCTGAAATTCACTGTTACATGTTAAATTTTTGATGATTTTTGTCTTGCCAACTGGACGTGAAGGCGAGACTAAGGGATCCAAATAGCATCTGTCCGTCTGTCGTCCGTCACAAATGTTAAAGTTTGCATGCAAATGTTTCGTTTGACACAACTTGGACCAACCAAACTTTGGTGGTAGATGCACTAAGGATACCGTCATGTTGTGGTGTTGTCAGAGGTCACATGGTGAGATCAAAGGTCATTTGAGGTCACATTGTTGAAGAGTACCTGCAAGACTCTTTTATAATAATAATAATAATAATAATAGGTTATAGTTCAGGGGAAAGAATACACGGGGGCTCGGGGCGATTTTGCCCCCGAAATGGCAAAAGAGCCCCCGTAAATTGCCATAGGGTTCAATACAAAAGAATATCTGAAACAGGAAAAGTAGCCCCTGAAAAGAAAAATTTGATTTTTTTCCGTGTTATAGTTTACCTGCAAGACTCATGTGACACATAACTTAGCAACGATTGGTCCAATGGCAACCAAACTTAAGTGATAGATGCATGATCCTGACATTTTCCTGTAGCCATTACAGTTCCAAAGGTGCAATATGCAAGAAACAACGTATACATGTGACCTCAAAAGCTACCAGACTGGTGCTTGGAGACTCTCTCCTAAACTACTGGGCTCCATTTCATAAAGCTCATTTTGAACAAGTGACAAAAATTCGTTACCAGTGAATGAGCTGATTATGCTGAGCTGTAAGTGAAAGTTACAATATCGGTAAGTCCTGTGAAATAGGCCCCGATATATATTGTTTAATCATTACTTTCTCAGTAGTCCAATATTCGGGACCTCTCTGCATCCAATCTGATTACTCCAATTTTCTGTTTTCCATCAGATTATGGTGGTGGTTATGGCGGTGGACCAGGTGGCGGCTATGGTGGTGGTGGAGGTGGCTACGGCGGTGGAGGTGGTGGCGGCTATGGCGGTGGACCTGGCGGCGGCTATGGCGGTGGCAACTATGGTGGTGGCGGCGGCGGCTACAACTCCGGTGGGTCTGGCCAGTACAATAATGGCAACAATTACAATGGGGGTGGTAAGTCATGACTAGGTGCATGGTCTTGTGGAGGAGAAACAAAACACTTTTGAGTGAACTTGTTTCTTCTTCGTAGGACAGCCTAATTTTGTTTAAAATATTGATTGTGTTCCAGATATTGATCAAAAGTCAAATCTAAATGTAAACATGACAGTTTTAGTTCTTGAATTTTGTCTAGATTATCTTTTATTGTCATGTTGATTATATTTTGTCATTTGGCAAGTAAAGGGGCAATATGCCAATCTGTAGCATAGTGCCATATTGCCCTGTACTTGCCAGACTATTATCTATTTTTATATACGATAAATAAAACTGAATTGAATTGATGCCAAGTATCTGTAAGGCTGTCCAGTGCCTAGTCATGACTTCCTATCGTAGCTTGACTTTGCACCATGTATGTTAAAATAATGTGTCACAGTAAAGATGCTACTCACCATAGACATAAATGCAGACATAATATTTTGTCATTTACTGTCACAGAAATGGCAAACCTAGATTATTTTCTAGCCATATTTTAGGCTTTTTTATGTCTCCACACGTGGTTGAAGGCATGATGTTTTCTGGTTATCCGTCAAGATGTCTGTAAAGCAAAAACACTCAAATCTTTGCTCAAGTCGCACCTATATTCAAATTGATTCTGTTTTTATTAGAAATTATACATGTAATTTTCAAAGTTTGTATTAAATATTTTGTAACATTTCTAACAATTGTAAAGCACTTGGATGAATTGATTTGATTATGCTTTATATTAATTTTTTGTATTATACAGGGTGGCCCAGAAAGAATGCTACGAGTATAATCGCTAATTGCTTCACCATTATCGGCAAAATGTCATTAATTTTTATTTCATTGGTTAGAACATTCTTTTTCCAATAAAATGATACCAAGATCATTGATTTTGAGTAAGGTTTTTTGATTCTAGGGCCATTTTTCGGAGGCAATGCAATTTCCCAAATTTGCCAATTTTTCAACAGCGGCGGTCATTGGAACGCCGAGATATTCTGGCCTCTCAGCTTGCCATACCGGACAAACCGCAATGACAAAGAGCTGGAATGCCCTCACTTTCATAAGGAAGACGATGCGAGCTATGTCTCTATTGTCATCGCGGTTTGTCCGGTATGTCATCGCGGTTTGTCAGAATATCTCGGCGTTCCGATGACCGCCGCTATTGAAAAATTGGCAAATTTGGGAAATTGCATTGCCTCCGTAAAATGGCCCTAGAATCAAAACGCCTTACTCAAAATCAATGATCTTGGTATCATTTTATTGGAAAAAGAATGTTCTAACCAATGAAATAAAAATTAATGATATTTTGCCGATAATGGTGAAGCAATTAGCGATTATACTCGTAGCATTCTTTCTGGGCCACCCTGTATTGTGTTGAATGTTAGTCCTATGCATGCACGCATCCGTCTGTTACTGGTTGTCATTACTGCAATATCACTCATCAGATTGTAATGAATATTCAGTCACTTATGTACATGTATGATCATGTAATAATAAATAATGAAATGACTAGATTTTAGAGTAGAAAGGTAACAAATTATTTGTTTTGACTCATTACCACAACAACTTAAAGGCAGGGACTCTCATTTGTGTCCTTCCCCCTGTACACCAAAAGGCCATTCATGACCTTGGGCTATTTATGAAGGACATGTCTGTGAAATAAGCATTAAAAAGAAGGGTGAGTATTTTTAGTTGTTTCCAGTGGCCTAGTGGCAGTGTCATTGCATTAAAAGTGGTAGGTTATATATGTGACAGTTTAAGTCCAGTGTGCAGAGTAAACACATGTTGTACTATTCACAAACTGTATGTTTGTATACTGTTGTACTATTTAATTTTTGCAAAAAGGCGGTGGAGGTGGCAACTTCAATGACTTTGGATCAAACTATGGCGGTCAGAATTCAAACTACGGGCCTGTAAGAGGTGGTGGCGGTGGTGGTAACTTTGGAGGTGGCCGCAACCAAGGACCCTATCCCAGTGAGTTTTTGTATTTTTAACGGGGCGGAGGCATTATATTTTTGGGTTGTATGTCCGTGCATCTGCACTTTCTTGTGAACAAGATTACTGAAGTACCGCTGGAGGGATTTTAACCCGTTGAAGACGAGATATCTTGTCACGAGGTCTATGGGAAATGCGTATTAAAGTGGAATCAAATCGTCTCCAACGGGTTAATGATACTTGGACCAAGGATGGACCACTAGGCAAGGATGAATTGATTTGATTTTGGGACAAATCCGTCAATGGTCAATGAACTTTGTCTTAAAATGCCATTTTCTGCCTATAACTCCAGTTAGGAGTGCTCACTGTAAATACAATTTGGTGGTTAAGTTAAAAAGACAAATATTTTGATAAAATCACAAGGGTCAAAGGTCAATGAACTTTGTCCCCAAAATGCATCTGCCTATAAGCTTCGAGTTAAGGAGGTGCTCACTGTCGTAATTTGGTGGTTAGGTTCAAAACCGAAAGACAAATATTTTAGTAGAGTCAGAGGAGTCAAAGGTCAGGGTCAAGGGTCAAAGGTCAATGAACTTTGTCCTAAAATGTCATTTTCTGCCTATAATTTCATTTAGGAGTGCTCACTGTTGTAATTTGGCAGTTAGGTTCAAAACCAAAAGACAAATATTTTGGTAGAGTCGCAGGGGTCAAAGGTCAGGGTCAAGGGCCAACGGTCAATGAACTTTGTCCCCAAAAGTCATTTTCTGCCAATAACTTCAGTTAGGAGTGCCCACTGTTGATATAATTACGTTGTTAGGTACTACATAGTTGGCAGAGGCATACCCATCGACTGCGCGCAGTCAAACTTCTCTAGTTGTTAATATTTTTTTTAATGTGAATTTGTTAGAGATAATTTTATTGATATGAACACTTCCAAGGAAATTCCTATCCAGAAGTAGTTTAGCCAAGTTACAATGTGTGTAGATAACCCAAATAGGTAAAGAATGAAACCTCATTGTCAATGCCCAGGGTGGCTCCATTTAGGTCCTGAAGGGGATGACAGGTTGGAGGTTAATTCACATTTTAATGTTCATTTTTAAAATGCTGATCAAATTTAGTCCAAGCCAGGTAGGAATCAAATTTTGACCATGATCCGTCATTTGTCAGGCATAAACTTTTGACACTTTCATCATCTTTAAAGTGATTGATTGCATTTAGACCATCTAAGCAGAATAATCCTCAGGGGACAGGGATTCAATACTGATCAAAGGTACACCAGGCACTCTTGAGAAGCATAGCCATATAGGCCAAAACTTTGTTAATTTGAAGCATTGTCCTTAGTTCCATAAGTAGTACAGGCATGATATATTGTGTGTAGACACTATAAAAACTTAGTCCTCCAAAATTTGTTTACAGTTTGTTGGAAGGAGACGGAAACGAGAGCATCCTGCATAAGCATAGTCACCAGTTTATTTGGTATTCTGTCATGTAGTTTGGGGAGAGTGGGCAAGAGGAAAAAAAGAGGCATCAATTAGAATTTTTTATTGGGATGTTATATCCTAACTGCAGATTGTGCATACTGATTAAGACATGTATAGTGACTTGAAATGACTATTCTCCATTCTTCCAAGTAGAGTAATCTCTTCTCTGTTATGTTGACAGGTCCGTATGGTGGAGGTGGACAAGGTGGTGGTGGTTATGGTGGCGGCGGTGGCTACCAAGGTGGTGGTGGCGGTGGCTACCAAGGAGGTGGAGGTGGTGGTGGCTACCAGGGTGGTGGTGGAGGATACCAGGGTGGCGGAGGTGGATACGGCGGTGGCGGATATGGCGGTGGCGGCGGCGGTGGATATGGAGGGGGAAAGCGATATTAAAGAGGTAAGTCTTAACATTCGTACCCAGTGTTGGTTTGGATCATAACAAATTGGGAAAATTTACCAACATGGTCTCCATAACCCAGTGAAACATTCTTGTCTGTGATAAATGGGGATAAGTAATCAAAGAACTATGCTAAACCCACAATGTAAAGATGCATATGAATTGTTACCTCTCAGGCTCTCACAATACCGTGGGATAGAAAAATATTTTTGTGTGAAATAAGACTGTTTACACTTCAGTTACGTGCAAAACTTGAGCGAACAGCTTGTTGAAGTGTGATTCTACAATTGGTTCATCATTTATCTTTCAAAAAAATAGTTGACATATGAATCCCAAATTTTTTCAGTACTGAATGTTTTATGTTTCTTATAGATAAATCAAATTTAAGCCCCGAACAGTATCTCTGCAAATAAACATACTTTTACGTTGTTTACTGATAAGCTTTGGAAACCTTGTAGACAAACTAATGAATTAGGACATAGTCGGTGGACTGCAATAATTTTCACTGTTGTTATTAAAGAATAATGAGTCTTGTGTGGTCCTTCATCCCTGTGCATATTTCTTGTCTGCCTTCTGCATTTGCGTTTATGGCATGTCAAAGTGTATAATCTAGATAAGGAAGTATTCCAATACTTTAAACATTAGCCATACATTCACAAATGAATGGTACTTCAATCTGAGAGCAATATTGTGAAGATTTGAAATACTATGACAATTTACTTATGCAGATGCTTTTTTTTAGCTCACCTGAGCCAAAGGCTCAA
>JZLH01S0080273.1:0-13992 GCA_001188425.1 Eucidaris tribuloides | reverse complement strand
ATTAATTTCGATATCACGTGATGGGATTCGTATAAAACATACCACTGATATTAATTTAAAGACAACGATGGGGCAACCAATGTCAAATCATATTCGTCAACAGTGTTTACAGTTTATCTTCGTTCAAATCGGTTTCTTTAGAACATTTTCCCCATAGAAATAAGGGAAGGTTGATCATTTCATTTTAAATTGGATGTGTATTCATTTTGTAGTACTGAGTTGAGCTATTTACCATAACATGGTGTCACTATTGTGGCAAAATGGAATTAAAACAACGACCCCCCCCCCCCGCTTTCCCCTGAGATTTTAGGTAGTAGTAGTAGAAACGGATGCCATACATGTACCCCTTTATTTTTGTTCTTTTGGAGTTTTCTTGAAAAATATTTATCCGGTCCTCATGTCTTTTCAACCCATGACTATTTTGTTTTTATATATTTTTTAAAGAAACTGTTTTGTCGTTTCCCTTTCGTTGATATTGTTATACAGTGCGTCTCAAAAAAAAACTTTACATTTTTGAAATGGCCCCCAAATCAAAAATTATTTTGAATTTTTGGAAAATTTTCTTATATATGGAAAGCTGTAAGTCTCTTCTATCATATGACACTAAAAATTCTGAAATTGTTTCATGCTTGAGTGAGCACTGCCCACTTTTGTAAAGGACGTGAAAATTTGGTTGCGCAGGAATTTGCAATTCAATGTAACAGAAGATACAAGCTCTCTTTGATTATGTGTGGGGCTAGCTGGGGATTGGGATATGTAAATTAAATATCTTAGTGAATGAAAACATGGAATACTATCGTATTGGGGTAAAGGGGTAGTGGGATACGGGGTGATGGAGTGATGGGATGTGAGGGTGGTGGGGTGTAGGGGTGGTGGGAGAGGTGGTGGTGTGTTAGAATTACCTAAATCCCCACCCCTGCCATCCCCTCCACTCCCACCACCCCCATACCCACCCCCACATCTTACCACCCCACATCCCACTACCCTGTCACCCCCATTACCCCGTACCCCACTACCCCTTTACCCCAATACGGCAGTCTTTCAATTTTTCAGTCACTAAGATCTTTAATTTACATATCCCAATCGCTACCTAGCTCCACACATTACAGAGTGTTTGCATCTTTTGTTACAATGGATACCCAATTCCTGCGCAATCTAATTTTCATATCCTTTACAAAAGTGGACAGTGCTCACTCAAGCATGAAACAATTTCAGACTTTTGAATGTCATATGAAAGAAGAGATTTTTAGCTTTCCATCTTTATAACTTTTTTTCCAAATATTCGAAACAATTTTTTATTTGGGGGCCATTTCAAAAGTGTAAAGTTTTTTTGAGACGCACTGTAGTACATGCATTTACGCACATGTGAATGCTCGAGCACACACACGGACACACACACACACACACACACACACACACACACATACACAAACAAACAAACAAACAAACACACACACACAAACACGTGTTTGTATTGACTTGGTCTTGAGATTGGAAAGAGCGACAACTGAATCTTAACTGTAATAACTCAATATTGATCATCCATCATTACATTCTGTAGATAACGAAAATTCTTCCTGGTCACGTTCCTCGCTACTATGACACCTGTTAAATAAAAAAAAATTGACACGTGTGGTCGCTGGATATTAATGTCAAACGAGCGATAGTACATTAAATAAAATCTTACACACATCTGGCAGATTCTGGTATATCCATCATTCCATTTTTCGCGACAAGGCAGACCATTCTGCAAAAAGACGTTTCTTTCCTCGACGAATCAGCGGGGAGGTAACTTTGAACTTCTGCGTTTTCAATCGAAGCAGAAAAGAAGCCCTGTATTCGGTGATTATGTCATTGCATTGGGATGTCTGATTTGTAAATGATATTATCGTAATTCTAGTACTCTCATCAATAAAGTTGGTTGTACTTTGAGTCGCTGTAAGGCAGCAAAATTCATGTCATACGATTATCTCGTATACCTGCTGTATGAAGAGATGATCGTGTATAGGTATCACCCTTCAGAGGCGTCGATCGGTGAGGCTGGGGCAGTCGCCCCCATGAAAATTATCGGGCAAACATATCGTTTGGCACCCCCCCCCCCCATACTTTTGACTGTTTGAAAAGTTTCTAAAACGTGATGCAATTTTATGTTTGAGAAATAGTGCACAACCAGTAAACTTAACATAAATTAACATACAATATTTTCATTTTATATTGCAATTTTGTGCGCCAAAAATGCTGACATTTTTGCCGCTGTCACCCTTCACTGTAACATCCACACCCAAACACACAGACACATCGGGATGGATATCACAATCACATTTTAAGCGCTCTCAATTTCTAGATATTTAATGTAATTTTGATGTTTTGCCCCCATAATGTAAATTCCTCATCTTGACAAACCACCTCGTTCTTTACCCCTTCTTTTTTAAAGGCAAGTTAAATACGGTCACACGCTGACTTGTTGCTCTCATTAACACCGAGCCCTGTTTCATTTCTGACAACCGACCCCAAAGTGAGATCATACTTCTAATTACGATGTCTCCAAGGCCCTGCCCGCCATAATGTAAGCATTCTTTGAGAACCTGAAGGCAAACTCCTTACCATATTATGATCGTTTACCCTCAAAATACCGAGAGGTGTCTGATATATTATCCAGATAACCATCAGCTTGAACCTTCTTGGTGCTTCGCTCTCACCGCGGGACAGGGGGGGGGGGCGATGGAGTTGTGACGCGCATCCCTATCGGCGACACTTACGCTGCTGGACACTGTTTTGGCGCGTAACGCTGTTTGTAATAAAAAGTGTAGCAATCTAGTTGATAGATTTATTCCCACTACTATCCTACGTAATAAACCCCAGTGTATCACCATCCGAACACAACCAGATTTCTGTGTTTGAGCAAGGTTTGAGTGAAAGTTTGGGGGCTCTGGGGTCTCATTACGATCCGCTGAGAGAAACTTTGATTTGATGGATCAAGTTATTATCCAAATTCCATCCATCATCCTTGCGCAGACGACCAGCGTACCAGAGGTGATTTGAGATTTGGACTTAAGAAATTTTGCACGTGACCTTCATCTCGTTTTCTGTGCTGCAAATCTCTTAACTTTGATCTCGAATTCTTTCATTCTCATTCTCGGTTTACCATTTCATGCAGATCCATCTGCCTCCCGCTAATCTCTCTCGCTGAGATTGAAAACGATTTATTGGAAACCAAACTCATCTTCGATGGTGCGGAGGCAAATCTGTTAGAAGTTTCTGAAACTTGATTAATTTGTCAATTCGTTATTTTTGCAACAACTTTCGACTGAACAGGATTCGCATTTTAACGTTACATTTTCAGTTTCATTCCCTCCTTTGTGACAGAACAAGGAGAGATACTTTCAGTGACAATCGTTTTTTAGGATACAGAGACACATTGACATAACACATTGATACTTAGAATGCTTGGGAAGTCTGATGTTTGGCTTGCGATGTCATCGTTGCATATTCCGTCAGAATCATAAAATCCTGAAATATCTATCTTGTATCTTTGCAGAATAATATCGCCATACGATAACTGGAGTATACTTGAAATGTGGAAGAATTGTTGATGAACCAAATTGCACCAAAACATACTTTGAGGAGAACTGACTTCAAAATTGAATCGCAAATGTTTCGTCATCTCATACATGAATCCATCAGGGGTATTCCGAGTTGTCGCTAATGTGGAAAAATATAATCATACGGGACCAAGAGGAATTCATCATTTCGGATTGTGTGATACTTTGGAAATGTCGGTAAGTATTTAAATTTCTACCCTGGATTCGCATTTAATGCTTTCTGGTTTAGACCAAACTGTTTATCACTTTTGTCTTTTGTTCTCTTGTTGTATGTTTTGAACATTTTCGTTTTCTTATTGATTTGAAGTAAAAGGTGATGGAAAACACTTCAACTTCACATTCCTTACGATTATAATTAAGAACAAAACAGATTAATTCGATGCCAATCTGAGAAGCAGTTGCCGATGTTTCTTAAAGTGAGAAGGTTGCATCAAAGTGAGTCGACATGGTCGATGACTAACCGTTTACGTGACAGTATGTTACTAATACATGTAGTAGATAAATAAATTTAATGCATATCGCACATGTCGTATAATGGTTATATCTCAGTTCAAATTTGTATGTATTCTGTGGGTAATTTGTCATTATCTGTACATTAAAAAATAAAAATCTTTTGTCATGTTTTTTGTTAACAAACTACGATTGCAATCGATGAGCACCTGCACATCTATAGAGTTTGCAACATCACAACGCATCATTCATTTCTGCATCTGACATGACAGATTACACTTGCAACGATCCTGCTTGCGCCAGGACAACATGAATTCCGTTGCTCCCTAAAAATTTTTAGCATCTTCTCCACACCCTTGTTCAAAACGTCACATTGCGATTGCGAATTTCAGGTTAAGCCCCTGCAGCCACCCTGCAGTCCCTCTCACTGCATCGTCAGCGATTTTTAGGCGAACCACAACAATCTGACACGTCTGATATTCGTGGAGATCACCCTAAATCGATGTTCCGATTCGTTTTAGGTCGTTCTTAATCTGCTAAATGTTTGATGCGCGGAAAAATAGACCATCTTGATTTACAAGAGTACTGCGGAATGTTCGAAATCGTTGCGCAAGTTGCGCAGCAGCGATTTTAACCTTAAAGGCAGGGGATCTCTTTTGCATGCCTACAAATTAACATTGTGTAAATACCATGGCATTTAGAAGAAAATGCCATCTGGGAACCTTTAGCAAAATGAAGGAGCTAGAAACTCAGTTTTAGTGGAATTATAGTGACCGTTAGACTCAGATTTGAATTTTTTTCTCGCGAGAAAAAAAAACGATACACATAGAACGATACACTAAACGGCTATTGTTTTTCTTTTGCATTTTTTAAATTCTAGGCAATTACTGACCCCCAGATTTCACAGACATGCCCTTCATCAATAGCCTAAGGGCATGGGTTATCTTTTCCCTGTCTGCGGGGATGTTTGCAAATGGGATCCATTGCCTTTAAGTCACCTTGACTACCGTTGTATTCTCGTATAGTCCTTCAACTTCTTTGCCATTCTTTCCTAAGTTCTTCGACACTCGTCGTCTCGTACCGCTTCGTTGCCGAAATCGCCGCTTATTGTTGTGGTTCTGCCTCAATTTCTATCGCAAGAAGGCATGGAAGGGGTTGGAGAGGAGATGAGAAAATTCGTTTATGTTTCAACTCTATAATTAGTCGTGCTTACCTACGCCGAACGCCTTACACTACCGGTGTGATGGCCTAGTTGGTTAGAGCGTTCGCCTCACATCCGGAAGGTCGCGGGTTCGAGTCCCGGCCGGGTCATACCAAAGACTTTTAAAAAATGGTAACTTCTGCTTTCTAGCCAGGCGCTCGGCATTCTACAACAGAGAAGGGTAATAATAAAATGTATGTTATGTAGGGCCCGCTGGAAGAACAGTCTATTTGACTGAAGTGGGCTAGCTTGGGTAAATAAAAAAAATGTTATTATTATTATTTATTTCGTCCACTTCGTGTTACTTCGGCTCACATGTCACAACGCCTTGTTTAAGTTATAAATGTACGTCGACTTTTATCGTCTTTCATTGTAGAATTTATTTTATTATCAAATGAAATTTGATAATGAAATTTGAAATTTGATAGAATTTATTTTGTTACATTATTGATATATCAAATTGATTCGAAGCATTACCTTGATGGTTTGTTCCTAAACAAAACCTGGAAAATCTGGTGATATTTTTTTAATAATGCCAATATCAATTGTACCCATTTCGCACTGATTTGTTATGGTGTACTCATAAAACAACCACATGCAGTTTAGGGCTTCAGAAGTGAGTTATCAACGTGAAACAATTTGCCATGACCTTCTCTCTATACAATTATACAACCGTTGTATGATTAGACATTTTCAAGGGGGAAACATTAATAACCATCGTTCGTGCAGCCTTTTTTAAGTGTAAAATATTACGAGGAAGATCGGATTTTGTTGCGCAAAGATTTTATTTTTAAGACTATCTGTAAATCACATTGGATTGATTTCAAGAAATTATTTGGGTATAGACAATTAATGTTAATCAATAGTTATTAACTAATTATTTCATTGTTTTATCAATTCAGATTTTGTTGGTACCATTGTTTCAAAAATATTTTCTTTCCAACACATTAGAAAAAAAAATCATAATGAAATAAAATCACTGTCACTTCATCAGGATGAATTTTCGAGTTATTGTCCTAGCAGCTTGGACGTTATGATTTAAATGGGCTGGATAAACTTGCCCCCAAACAGTTTCACAGAATAACTTAATTTACCCCGTGTGTGTTGGTCATGTCTTATATCCCCAAACATCGGAATTATGTGCAATGGATTCTAAAGTTCAAGAAGCTTTCTCCAAACCGGGTCTTATATTTCTCAGGCCGGATGAAATAATATTTGTTTTGTGTCATGTTATCAACAATCACCTTACATTTTGAGATTTCTATAACCTCTGATTCTGAAACGTGGTCACACCACTACAGACTAAATTCACTTGCAAACAATAGGTTTTATTTTTGACTTTCAAGGTCACAATGCAACAGTTTCTCAAGAAATTACTCAATTGAGGACATTGCCCTTTGGGGCCAATTGTCATGATTCGATAAATTAAGCTCAAGTAACTATGTGTTGGGACCCTGGAATATCTAACAGAATTTGGCACACGGCACATTTTACAAGCATCATCCCCCCCCCCCAAAAAAAAGGCACATCCGCAGTTCATCCTGTCATTCCATGATTACCCCATAACTTCCGTTATGATACTTTCTATAATATCCCCCCAACGGCAAGTGTTTGTACAATGATTCCCTTTCAAAACATAGTCGTAGACAATTTGAGGTCTTTAAAGTTTCGTCAATAACTTGGGGCTACCAGGTCAGTCCGCCTCAACAGAATGTAAAACCATGAAGTGAAAAGTTATTGAACTTTTCGTACGACGCCTGAAGGAACGCCTGAAGTCCTGTCCTGTGTAAGGCACTGTTCATTAAAATCGTAGTTTAACAAATCATCAATATGTTTTCTATATCGTCTAATCTCAGCGATACATATCACTGATATTGATATGATATCTAACTTGTCTGTTACGTCCGTCTAGTACGGATTAAAATGTCGGCATTATGTCTTAGACAATTGCCTGGAAAGTCTCCAGGTCTCAAAGTTTGGAAATATAATTGATTCGCTCTTAAGAACAGGAGAACAGGTGATTAATTAAAATTGTATTTTTTTTAATACTTACGTACTATACAAGATTAGTGCAGAATTAAAGGTTACTCAACTCTGCATAATCTGTAATGAGACAACTGAGTTTTGTATTTGTCAATATCGATGTCATTATCGTATATACACATTTTGATTATACACCTGTATTGCTACTGGATAACATTTCATGCAGTGTAGAAAAAGAAACATTTTTGAAAATTTACAGTATATCTCTAGACATGCGTAAAACAAAGAACAACAGTCAGTGTTGTTTGACTAACGCTGATGGAATTGAATGGCTATAATTTGCCTCAACATAACCTTAAAACATTCTTCTTCAAAAGTTAATCTGATATGCATTTGATCCCAACAACTGATTTTGAAATATGTTGCCATAACAGTCAAATGTGTGCCTTTCCATCGTGTCCAAATTTTATACGATATCCATGTATCACGGTGTTTATCAAGGGAATCACTGTCTGTGAACACTGCCTGGAGCACATAAAAAATGTTTTTAGGTACAAATATTGTGCTTTTTCGAAATCGTAATTCCTCTCCGAGGAATTTAATGCTCGACCTTACAGCCCCCAATTACTTTCTCTTCGACAAACATCGTTTCAATATATTTACTTCAAAATGTGTTCTAGATGGTAGTTGCAACTCAAAATACATCACAGATAGCAGAACGTTCATACAACCAAACTTTAGATGCAATATAATGAAATACGACTAAATCTCGAGGTTTTTTTTTTTTTTACAAAAGCAGAAAGAACAGGCAGACATAGTCAATTTTTTTCAAACATTCCATATAGCCTACGTGTAGTATCTTAGATATGATTGTTTACACTCTATGTATAATTAGTAATCATTTTGGACATTGGGCAACAGAAAATCGCAATTTCAAATCGTAATGTACTTGATTTTTTTTTGTGGTAAAATTAGCAATTTCGTCACATTTGAGCGCTTATGTCTAGACACAGTGTAATGCAGTGTAAGAAGTTACTCGGTGACCGAAGCAACGAAGGTGATTATTTTCCCTCGGAAGTAAGGTATTGACATTTCAACATGTGACGTGTGTGCGTTGGATTCAGTAGGATGTAATGACTTATGTGGGATTTCCTTCAAGAATGTTTGCTTTTCCCCATTCTACCTTTTTTCGTGTCAAAGTATCACGTAAAATTCTACAAAGATAGACTTCGCGTTATCATTACATGTTTCAACGTATTTGTATTGTGGCAGTTCAAATTCAGATAAAATATGATTTTGACATCCTAATTCACACTTAAGGAAATTGTTTTAGTATTAGGTTACCAGATACAAAGTCCACATTTAAAGATAATACTTACTCTTTGAAGAATCACCTTTTTCACATTTTAACGTATGAGAATTCTGTGATACAAATGTTGCTATTATAAAACGCATCCATTCCAGTTTAGTTCTATTGTTTTCACCATGAATTGAAGAAGTCTGTGAATTTCGTGCTTTGAAGAAAGCTGGCAACACATTTTGATTGATACTAAATTCACTTGAGATGTAAATAAACGTTATGGTACATCTCCTGTGCATTGGGTCTGACTCAATCGTATCACGGAATGAGATGAGATCCGAATATTTGCACTCTTACAGTCCCTTATTATCTAGATAAGATCGATGTAGCGTCCCTCTCGTGTGCTCGCTGGTATGTATAGTGCTTCTGTTCTGACTGTTGAATGAGTGGAATTCAGACAAAATATCACAAGGCATTTAACATTCTGCGATATCATGCATGCAAGTTAAAGAGGAATGAAAACGAATTCTGTTAGAATATAATTGTTTTGATATTTCGTTTAAAAAATCCCAGTTTCAAGAAATCTGTCGACACCAAATAATAGAATTACAAAAAAACAGATAAAGATTGGGTTCATGATTTGCCCCCCAAAACCCCGGCAAAATGGATGAAGTCAGCTTAAATCATTCATAATGTGAAGATTGGTATAAATTAACACATCTCATAGAACCTTTGGGTAGAATACGTAATTTTAGTGGAAATCTGGACGGTTAAATTTCAAAATTTGCAAAGCGACTGCTCGTTCACTTACAATGTCCGATTGGTCTCTAGCCAAAGGTCACGCAGAGTTCAGCCGCTTGACCATATCAGCATACGTAGTCAGCCACTGACCGCTGCGCTCAGCAGGTCATGTGAACGTACACATAACCGTGTTCTGCAATTTGAGCAAAATTTAAACTCGCTGAACGAACAATATTCTGGTTAGCATATATCGTTATTAGATTCTCTCACAAAGCAACAAGTTCATGACATATGGATCTCAAACTTAGCCCACTTAACTACCGTTTGGTAATGTCCTATCAATGTCCTTTAAGATAAATAACTTCAGCATTATGATTTTGAAATTAAAGGGAAATCCCTGGAACGTATATAATCACCGGAGACTTCCATTGACTTTTCCCCTTTCCTACTGATTTGTTCAATAATGGGCAATTGGACAGTATAGCCCTTTTTACATACCACTGATGAGATAGTATCGGCCAGTTTTTCAACACTGCCGATAAAATTATTTCAGTATAGGTGATGGCTATTTAACCAACAAAGTAACAACATTGAAACAAAATCTACATGCTCTTGTACTTAAAGATAATTAATACAATAATCGGGGCCCGTCACCCGGGAAAGGAGTGGGGCGTGACTGTGGCCCTTTGCCTCCATTGCGATGAAATCCGGCCTTGTCGATATTATGGTCCTTTGTTTTATTACTCCAGACGTCTTTAACAGATGATGTGAGATTCATTAATTTTATCTCAGTCTAAATGAAAGTGACAAATGAACAAATTGAATTACAGTTAAATGACAATGATGTCAGAATATACTTATTAAATCTATAGTGATATTTTGTCGAGGGAAAATAATAGGCTATGAGTTCGGCGTTTGAGGACTTAGTCACCTCAGCGTTACTAGCCTGTAGACACGCTATAGGAAGTGGAGAGGGGGAGATAGCACGGCCTTCTGCCAGCACCCCCACTTGCCGTGACGATCATTAGGTCAAATGATAATCTCTCCTAGACCTTGAAAATTTCCCGGACAGGTGAAGAAGATACGAGTTTCTCTTCGCTTCTCAGACAACAATCAAACGAAGAAAAGGTTTGGAGATCACTGACTGATTCCAAGTTTTCTTTAATTCGATCGGAAATCCGCTCCAAATATTCAACGTGATGTACTTTCCTCTGGTGTGTTGTATGCGAGAAATGCAAAAGGACATTTTGAATCGTGTCCAGCAAACCATCTCAACGTGAAGTATTCAACCTTGCTTGATCTTATTTACCCCTTTCCCAATTACTATACTCGTGTAGATGTTATGTGAAGAAATGAACTATTGGTGGAAAAATAATGATGTGTATTTCTCAGAATCCATCATAAAGAAAGGCAGAAGAGGGGGGGGGGTAAGTATTAATTTTAAACTGTACACGACAAGGAACCGGGGTACGTTGGCTGAAAGAAGAAGGAGAAGAAGAAGAAGAAGAAGAAGAAGAAGAAGAAGAAGAAGAAGAAGAAGAAGAAGAAGAAGAAGAAGAAGAAGAAGAAGAACAACAACAACAACAACAACAAGCTGATGATGATGATGATGATGATGATGATGATGATGATGATGATGATGATGGTGATAATAATGATAATGATGTAAAAAGAAGGGAAGATGATTTGCGGGCGGGAGAAATGGGGAGTCCTATCGAAAAGGAGAAAGAATTGGAAAAACGTACAACTAAATCATGCGAAACAATCTGAAGAGGGTATGCGGTCCTCAGAGGACATTTCTATGGCTCTATGACAAGTAACTGCTATACGTTATCACGTTTTCGGGGATCAAGGAGGAGGAGGGGGATTCCGACATAACATATACGTTTCAATGTAACTCATAACTGTTAATTCCTTTTTTGCTAATGCCCGGTCACCGTTATTATTTAGTTGTTATATTTATTTTCTTGATTATAACGTGGTTGTTTGGAAATGATCATTTATCACTCCGGCACAACGACCTTTGTTGTATATCCTTCTTGTTGAAAAACAAGATGTGTTCTGCTCATTCTGTTTCAGGAAACGCACGACTGAATCATGTTGGTTGTCTGAGAACAATGTCCCAACAGCTTCATCTTAGGAGATATAGGCCTATAAGATAAGTTTAGCATGCCACTGTTGGAGGTGAAATAGAATGTACTCTTTTAATCATTTGAAAGTGTTTTTATATCTCAATAATGAATGATTGGCAAGGAACCGTGTACTATTAGAGGGGTATAGCCCTCCCCGGATGGCGAGTTGATTTTAATAAAAGTAGAAAAATGAGAGAAACATATTGATGAGAGTTTAACGAAATTCCACCAAAAAGTAACAGGGTTATGAATTTTTAAAGTTTATTTTTGTGACGTCACATGCGAGCAGCTCTCCCTTATGTCATGAAATATAAAATGCCATAAATTGTAAGTTTCTCAGAAATTTGAAAATGATTTTACCTGTGCATTCAATATATAATCAGAAAAATTATTTCACATGCTTCTATAAAAAAAAATCAATTATCATGAACTATTGAAAAACTGACAATTTATGGAATTAAATTTCATGACATATGAAAGAGCTGCTCGCATGTAACGTCACAAAATATAAAACTTTAACAATTCATAATAATGTGGTGGATTTTCATGAATTGCCACTGCAAAATGTACATTTGATTTGACTGGGATTTGCCTATCAATATCAATGTATCCCTCAGGTAGAGGATAAATTACAGGTCGTTACAGTGTTATCAACTTTAATCAACGCATTATTTTCCATAAGCCTAGTACAAAAGTGATCGGATTTTATGATATCATCATTGCCCTTGAACGAGGCACTTTGTCAAATTATCGGGGCTAATTTGACCTACAATCTGTAACAATATTTAGGTCAAACTTGGCAAGGCTTGCGGTACTATGATAAGTATGGCTAAGAAGACTTTACACTTGCACCTAATCGAGCAAACTGTCAGTCATATCCGCAGACCACAGAGGGAAAATTGTTAATAGAAATGTTCCGAGGCCTGGAAGATAATCTGCTAAACAGGAAAAAGGAAATATGCTGGATTTACCGGTACTGCCAATCGTGCTGATAAACTTCTGCATTGACCCTTAAGAAATGCAAGGATTGAGAGTTCCGATTTATAAGGAAATTAGGAGATACTAGTAAGTTAGGCTAAGTATTGGTTTAAATGAATGTTACAGTGAAATAATGATATTCAAAAGTAACCATAACGTATAGCTTATCTCAAAACCAGACATGAGAGTAGTTCTTAAATTAATTACAGTGTCTAATATTTATCAGTTTCCAAAACTGTGTTAAGTAAAGTTTCTACCAAGACACATCCGTATAGAGTTTCAAAATAATAAATGTTTTGAAGTAACAAAGTTACTTCAGTTATTTCTTTACATATAACATATTTTCAATTTATCACCAGGTATAGCAACATAAATCTGACCAAAATCGATGAGTAATGCTTGCTAATCCATAAGTGCACATTTTCTTCTTGTTTCCGAAGATATCACTTTGAATTTCTAAATGTGACTAAATGAAAGTACATGCAATCCCTTTCCATGTCGATAGGGGTTAAATAAATCATATGAGGTTAACGAGCTTTAACAAGCGATTATTTTCTTGACCCTCGTGTCTGCCTGCAATGCTAACTTATAATGGATGTAGCCTTAGCAATCACCGGTATTATGCAATGCGTCAGTAATAGTCTGAAAAAATGAAATCCCGTCTTTGAATCGAGCACATAACCATGATAACGATAACTCTTTTCAGCTGTAATGGATAGTCTGGCCATGAAAGTATGAATTGTGAAATGTAAAGTGAGTTGTCAAATAATTAATTTTAGTCGTATTAACTTATCGTGGAATCCACGATAAAATACACTTACTTTGGTTGTATAATTTTGTACGTAATTTATCGTCTAAACCTTTATGCAGTTTGAACGATATGGTAAAATAATAAGGGGAAAAATATTGTAAATCAGTATAATGAAATAAAACCCCGTTCCCTCCGTCTTGGATAATTCAAGGATTACACAATTAAGGATGCTTAACGATTGAAGATGATAACTAGGTAACACTGGTCGTTCTAAATTGCATGGTGTAATGGAACAACAAAATGATAAGCCAAAATGTACTGTATGTAAAAAAATAATAAAATACTTTTAGCATGTAAACGTTGTTAAGAATCAATGCAGATACAACGCTTAAAGGAGCATGAAGCTAAGGCATCTATCTCTATTCCGACAATACGGATCTACCAGCATGACCAGAGAAAAGAAATAGAAGTTTGAGCTAATTTGGTTGAACCGTTTAATAATAAATATCCCAAAATTTTAATCCTATAAAAAAAATCCCCGGTTGGCATCTCTGCAAACTTTCTGTGATGAAAGTGTGTACAACATTGCATTTAATTTGTACATTAATTTCCACTAATTTCAATTTTATAAAAAAAAAACAACAACATTTTCTTGCACATTATTCAAATGCGTAATACCAAAATGATTTCGGTTGGTCTTAATTATGACAAATGCTCCAAAATCTCAGATAAACATGAAAGATAAGAAAACATCTCTATACAAATTCAATTCAGAATTGTATGCGCTTTCTTCACAGCAAGTGTCAGAGTTGCCAAGCGGACAATCCTCCGTATAAATGATTACTTCAATTTGA
>JZLH01S0080266.1:23632-37912 GCA_001188425.1 Eucidaris tribuloides | reverse complement strand
CCCCTCTTATTGCACAAAAATGAATAGTTAGGAATATCAACAAGAGGAATGTTATGTTTTAACCAGGTTTCCGAAATTCCAATGACATCGAATTCAAAATGAAGCGAATCAAGAAAATAAGTAATTGAGTCAAATGATTTCAATAAACTTCTCGCATTAAAATGAATACTGGAAAACCTATTATCGCTGCTTAGAACACCAACATTTTCTGTAAATCTATCTGAATTTACAAAACAAACTATTCTGCCGGGAGCTCCGACACTCTGTGACATAATTATGAAATGTATTCCGATATCTGCTCGCTGCTCAAGTTTCTAATTCACAAAAAAGTATACTATCAAAGCAATTTTTGGTAAGTTTGACATTGTTTTCTGATGTGATTATTTCTGTAAGATTTATACAAATTTTGTGCCATCGACCGGGCAACACTCATGCAGAAAATTTTGAAATACATGTATTTAATGAGTAATTTTCATGCAGTGAAAGGCACATTGTAGGGCTAATGTCGGATAGCATTATTTTCTAAAGTCTGCCCGTTTGATTATGGTTCTGACCCTGCCCTCCCACCTCCGCTCGACGTACGTCGTACCGTACCCGTACCTACCGTACGTACCTACGTAGTGTGTGTGTGTGTGTGTGTGTGTGTGTGTGTGTGTGTGTGTGTGTGTGTGTGTGTGGGGGGGGGGTGAATGTCCCCTGTCCCCGCCGGTTGATGTTCATGATCGAACTATACATTAACCATAACAGAGGAGATATTGTCACCGAGCACTGACCTATATACTGTTGACATGGTTGATGAAAATCATTGTAAATTATGCTATAAGCAATATTAATCGCTGAAAAATCGTAGGGCCTATATTTGATATTGTAATTAAAGTTCAATGGCACAACGGCTACATCAGTCGTTATATTTTGAATATCATATCAGTCGCGTTGTTATAATCTATAATTCTACAATTCATGACGATTAGAAATGAATCATGAGTGATGTTTGCTGTACTGTCTTGTGATATCTCAGAATCATTTCAATTCCAAATTAACTCTGTCTGGTTCATTGACATAGGTCTCATGTGAAGACAGATCCGTCGAATTACGTTTCGTCTTGTTTACTGACCTTATCCTGTTACTTTGCATCTCTCTCCCTAATAATAATAATAATGGACAGTTTTTTTCCATAAGGCGCATACCACAATATGTATATCATCACTACATGCTCTGGGAAAGAAAAAGACAGAAAAAGAGGAGATTTTGACCTTCAACAATGAATAATTCAGTCAAAATCGCTTAATTTGTACCACTATGAACATATGTTACATTATGTAGATTTTGTATTGTTTAACTATCTTTTGACAGATAAACAATTAAAAAGCGTGAAATGATCGTGAAATGGTTCAGTGATCACCCCAAACTTATTTCAAGCATTTTTAAGTTTTAATGTTCTATTATTTCCATTCAAAAGAGGAGAAATTACATTAACATAGGACATGAAATTAAAACACATGTGCGGTTCAACATGAACACAGTGTGAATGTTCAGTCAAGGATACATGTCCCACAGCAGAGGCCTTAGTTTACTCTCAATGAGTTGTTAAACAAAAACACAGAGTATAACAAATTTCACCAAAAATAAATGTTTCCGTTAGTTCTTTCATTTTTTTCGTAATTTATATTAATTTGTTTTGATTTTTATTGTTATTATCCCATTGTTTCAAAGTGTAAAAGTGGTACAAACGCGATTTTGACCGACTGTATAACAGTAATCATAAGTACTCTTCATTAACAAAGGTAAATAAAGATGAAATAAAGTGCATGAGAAAGAATAATCACTCTGCTGTCTCATACGCAAGAAGAAGAAGAAAACTCTGCTGTAATGTGATGTCAAATACACATAATTCTTGAAAAAAATTTAGTACCTAAAATAGTTTTCCCCCGATTGTACCATTTTATTTGATACACAAAATTACAGAACGAAAATGTAGCGCAACTACAGGGGTGATTTCCTCTATTCTCGACACGTACGTGACCATAAAACCCACAGGAATACTAGTAATACCCGCGCAGAATATACTGATATACTGGACCGTTTAAAGGCAAAACTTAACCATGGTTCAAGTTTACAAAATTCTGAGCTACATAATCCTTAAATTTATGCTACTAGTGTCTCTGATAAGGTCCAAATATGAAATCCTGAAAAAAAAATGTATTTCCAAACGATCATCAAGTGCTCTTAAAAAGTGAAATTCAATGAGCAACCACTCCAGCCCCACCGATAGATGGCTGTGTCATAGACTTTTTTCTCCTGACCACCGGAGATTTAATCATATGCTGATATTCATCTGTGTAAATTTGGCTAATGAAAGCATAACTGTCTAAATTTTTGTGTTCAATGGTGTTTATATGTCCATTCAAACGCACTCATGCAGGTGAGATGGCAAAGTTTGACAAATGTTTAAAATGGTGCTTCCACAATGTTAAAAAGTGTCTTTAAACTCCCATCAATATCGCTTGGGGTTGAACAGCTTAAACGTCCCTTCCGATGCCCTTTGCTCTTGGCATGTCAATGAATTCCAAGGTCTCCGCAACCTTCATCCTAGAAGGTTGTACACGGACTTGACGTCAATTCATTCTATAGGTCTATTGTGACGTCAAAAAAAAAAGAATTATTGATTTAAAATAACAAGGTGTGTATCGCTTTCACTGTTTGTCTTTTTCTGTATTTGAAAAAAAAAGTATGGAAAAGTGTCTGTTTTATATATTTTTACAATTCATTTTTAGTGTATTTATATCATATATCGGCCCATATCAACAGGCAAACATAAGAATATTATTACTGCCAATTATTGTTTGATTTCACTTTAATTCACTTTTTGTTAGGGGAGCTAGGTTTTAGTTTAGTTACCTGAACTACACACACGTATACAGTTCATTGTACAGGAATATTGTGTAGGGGGCGCTTTTGTGATGAAATAAGCCTCGTTGTTGTCTGTCCACGTAATGTACATAAACCCCTTAGTAATATGGTGTGTGGTTAGATTGAGACAAATACTGCCCCCATGATAAAATGCGACCACGGCCATAAGCCAGCTTTGGGGGGGGGGGGGGGGGGCAGAAATTTGTCAAATCTCACTTTTTTCTCTCAGGTTTTAAAGTTTGAAGTAGTTTAATCAGTAAATGAGCCGTCTCTCCCCCCCCCCCTTAGAAAAAAAATATAAAAATGTATGCCTACAGTCTTGAATGTGACAAGTAATATATCAATCCCCAAACACCAAATGAGCCATCATCTTGGAAATGCCTCCTTCCACAGATGTCAGGATTTCATGTGTCTGTATATAATGACATGCAAACATACATACATCATACATACATACATACATACATACATACATACATACATACATACATACATACATACAAATACATACATACATATAGATACCCTCCCTACTCAAAAGTATGCCAACATACAATATAACGCATACATTTTACGTTGAAGGGTCTTTCTAAAATACTCCGTTTATTATTGGAAAATTACAATTATTTTTTAAAATAAATCAATGAATATACTTTCTCGTTCCTTCTCCAAGGCGGAGAGATTATCAAATGCAAGCGCGCCTCGACAGAGGGGATGGAACATAAATTTTAACCTTTTTTGCTCCCCGTAGGGGTGGGGTGTTAATTAACACTAGACTTCAGCAAACAAAAAAATGTCACTATGATCCTCTGAAGGGGTCTCAGAAAGAAGACACCACCCCTCGAAGACGAAACTGACCTCCTATCTTCATAAGACAGTGGTAAGGAGGAAACGCGCCATATTTAAACAAGACCTCTTCAAGATATAATTTCTTACTCTTGTTCTATTCTAAAGGCAGATTACTATTGTAAACATCTTAAAATTTACTGTCATGAGAACTTCTCGGTACACTGGATATAATGATCGAAGAAAAAGCCATCATCTTTTTTGAGTAGCCTTATCCTCCTTGTCACTGTCTTATGAAGATAGGAGGTCACTTTCGTCTTCGAGGGGCGTGGTCTTCTTTCTGAGACCCCTTCAGAGCATCATAGTGATTTTTGTTTGCTGGAAGTCTTTCAAAACCATTAAACCGTTTCATTGGTAATCTGAAACCGAATTACGATGCTAGTGTTAATTAACACCCCACCCCTACGGGGAGCAAAAATAGGATTAAAATTTATTTCCATCCCCTCTGTCGAGGGCGCGCTTGCATTTGATAATCTCTCGCCTGGAGAAGGAACGAGAAAGTATATTCATTGATTTATTTAATAAAAAATTGTAATTTCCAATAATAAACGGAGTTAGGACATCATTTTAGAAAGACCCTTCAACGTAAAATGTATGCGTATATTGTATGTTGCAATACTTTTGAGTAGGGAGGGTACACACATATATACACTCATGCTCATAATTATGGAATATTTTAGAAACATTTTAGAAGTTGTAATTTTCCGTGAACGGTATATCTGAGATTAATATTTGCTCACGCCAGGTGAAACATTATAATCTACGAATTTCAGGAATGCTGAGCATTTTGTAGCGTCCGATCGACACTAAAACCTGTGTTGATAAATGCGGTATTGTTGTTGAGTGACATGGTGGTTGTGCGCGTTATTAGACTTGTAACAGACAAGTCTGATGTTAATTCAATGATAAGTGAGCATTTGATACAAATTTATCATTTTGGGTTGTTTTTTTTTTAAATTACTTTAATTTAATACTTTTTTCATGATTTTTGTGGATTTAAAAAAAAATGAATATGTAATTGTCATTGCGCTCAAACGTATTTTAGTTTTTAATTTAGTCATCTCAGGAAATCCAAAAATTGCTTCACATACTGCGTTTTTGTGAAATAAACACTTGTCTTGAAAATTTTGACGATATAGGAGATAGAACTTAAGTATCAACAAAATATTCCATAATTATGGCAGGAGTGTACATGCTTGCACTCAGATAGATACATCATACACACATACAGGTACATCAAAGACATACACACAAAATACTCTCTGCACATACATATAAACACACTCACACACACACACACACACACACACACACATACACATACACATACAGACACAGATACAACACACACACACACACACACACACACACACACACACACACACACACACCACACACACACACACACACACACAAACACAGGTAAGTATATAAATACTATGATATAATCAAATAATGAAAAAAAAAAACTGTTGAAATAGATAAAATACATACATACAAACAAACACAATAGAATGGAGACAGCAGTTCCCCCAACCAAGGTGTATACTTTTTATTAATCATTCCATATAATCTGTGTAATAAGCATTGTATCCATGCTATTATTGTCTAGTACCAAATCAACTTCCCATTTTGGAAATCAATAATCATCTCACATATATAAAAAGTAACACAAAATCAAGAACACGGCTACGTTCTGTTTAAAACTCCACTTTGTGATGACAATATAAAATAATTACATCCATTTGACAAATCAATCACTTTCCCCATACAATTAAGATGTCATAGTAATTCATACTTAAAATAATAACTACAATAATAGATACCCCATCAATATAAAACCATATCTACAAACAATACCAATAACATACTCTCAATATATGGAAGAATCCTGGTCTGTATAGATTTATTCTTTATGCATGTTTTCTATTTTTTTTTCTTTTCAGTTCATTATTTAAGCAATAAAATACAAAGGACACTTTTAAAGAAAATTAAAATTGTCTTATTTACAGACTATCTACATCCTATATAATGCAGACTAAAAATTCACACTGCAGTTATGATACTCCCTTGCACATTTGTCTCCCTACTGATCCAGTACCCACAAGATTCCATCCATCATCTCTAGTTATATATACACTTCTGAATTCACATTTTTTTGGTTACAAATATCATTTTTAAACTATGCATACATCTTTGTGAATACCACTTTTAACAGGCATATATGGATGACCCCAACATTCTACTTTTTATATAACATGGAACAATACATAAAAAAATGGCACAGCACAGGTTATACGTAATGACTCGTGAACATTAACAACGCTGCGGATACACAGTACTACATCCTTTAAAATAATTTACAAATATTCCCATAATTTAGACCAAGAAGTGCTTGAAATTGTGTTCCTCTCTCCATCATTTCATAACTTGGGATACAAATGAGTAGAAATGATAATTCCCAGTACAACTAAATGAATAAAAAATAACAACAACAACAACACTGAATGAAATAAATAATATGAGCCGGCTTAAACTACAAATAACTTTTGTTCCAATGAAAATAAAGAAATTATGTCATTAATCAGTGGTTGTCATTATGCTTGTAAAAGATAGAAATTCACCAACCTCAACTTGAAATTGACAAATTATGAATCTACTGAATTCTCTACGGCAGATTTGATAAACAAAACAGAACATGGAAAATGGTTTTCAGGGCTATTCAGTTTACCAGATGCATTTCCAGAATATAAATCAGATAACCATATCGGCACAAAAGGAATGTTGTAACAAAATTATTCCAAATGGGTAAAATTGGCTCAAGTTTAGACTCAACAATACTGTAAATACAAGCAATGACAGTTTCAGGGCACATACTAAAATAATTGTACATTAGACTACATTACATTCATCTTGTTTGGTAGACTATATTCGTTCATGAAATTGCTAAATAGTACATGTCTGGAGTAAATTAAGGCAGAGAGCTAACATGATCATAATATATTGAAAATATTAAACTTATTTATTTTGACTTCTGTCAAATTACTGATTCAAGCTGAAACTTAATTCAATTTGTGAAGTTAAGTTTAGCTATTTGTGCAATCAAGAAATGTTTCTATCATTTTTGACAAGAGGTTAGATTAAATAAATTGATTTCTTTAAAACAAGTAACTTCTCTACCATAGCACAATGACACAAATAAATATATTTCAGCCAAACTAACCAGAGAAAAAGAAGAAAAGAATAATAATTGCATATTGCTGGGATTTCAACAGAAACACCCCAATCCCCTATATCACTATACATCACACAAGTATACATCTTAACCTATATAAAGAGTATTAAAGTAGCTTGCTGATATTGCAATGCCAAAATACCAATATATCACACGTTCCCATTGCTTACTGTATTCGATGCCCCATTTAGCCACTGTTAAGATATACACAGTAAAATGTTGAAAAATAATGTTTGTATATACTTCGTTAAAAAAGAACAGTAAGATTAAAAAATAGGAGTATAAATGCAATTACAAGATTGTTTTGTTAAACTACAACCTGAACCTATATTCTTATGTGGAAGCACCTACTAATTATTTGAAATCAAATACTTCTGGCATCTACATGTACATCTGACATGTGAATAACGGATCAAAATTCATATTTCGATAAATTGTGTCTTGGAAAAGTATAAATTTCAAAAGTGAAGAATTAAAGCTTATTTCATACGACTCAATTTCATGATACTGCGACCTGAAAAAGCTCTGCACCCAAGCAGTGACATTTAGCGGGCTAAGACAAACATTGACTTCTGTGACGTTACACTGGGCCAGGGTATTGTCAACATTCAATCTATTCAATACTCGCTCTTTTCCACCGCTCCTATTTCTTTAAGAGTTTTAAATGTCACCGCAATTTTTAGATGGGGAAAAAATAGGAGAAAGAGAACTGACAAAACTGCTGGAGAGGAGAAAAAAAGAAAACATCAAAGCAGTCTTGAACAAAGGAATAAATTTCCTTTCATCTTGACTGATGAGGGAAAAACATTATAAGAGAGAAAGGGAAAAAGCAAGAATTTTAAATATTTTTGTGTGCTCGCAGCTAGCATGAAACCGTTTGCTCTTTGCTCCATTCATGTCCATAGGTCATATGCTTTTAGCGCTTGAGAACAGTAAACAGCATTGGGGTTCTCCGTCAGCAGTGAAATAGCCGTCACAGTTGAACACAATGACCAAACTGTGCCGAGTTATTAAACGTTGACCCAATGAGAGAAGACCGAGCTTTTGTCTGTAAAATGATTTCAAATACTGTCACATTTTTATTGTCATTGTGCTTAAATTTATGCAAATTATGCAAATTCACACATATAAAACCCAAGTTCAAGCTCTTGTACCGCCATGTAGATAACCCCCTTCAACCAGCAGATGACACTTACCGATGGTCTAAATCTAATTGTCACATATTTATTAACATATAATTACATAATTTAAATTGTAGGAATAGAAAATATATAAAAACATAACTCTGTGGACTTGTTCCAGAAATTAATTGAATCCAATCAATATGCAACATTTCCACTTTTATTTTTCCTTAGTGGTAGAGACTGCAAATGTGACCGCCCAGCTCAAAACCCACAAAAAGTAGGCCAAAATCAATTTTCATTTTTCTTCATAGTTGAAAAAAGTAAGCTCTTAGTTTTAAAATGATATATAACTTGCAGTTTCACAGAAGAGGGAGAGAAGAGGATTTAAAAATTGCGTTCACTTTGATGCGCCATGCGGAAGCACGTCTGAAAAAATGTGGTCCAGAAAAATTGCCAATATCTCGCTTTTAGCTTCATTTTAAGCCACCAAATTTTGACAGTACAAAGAAAAAAGATTACTCTTTCAGATAAAATAAACTTTTAAAATTTGAGTGACACATTTTAGTCTATTACAGAGAATCATAATCTGCGACTTTTTGTTGGTTTGGAGCTGGGCGGTCACAAATAAAGAATATGAGAAGTTGGTTGACTGATCTTTACTATTCAAATTATTGAAACCCTTTATTAATCAATGTAGAATAACACTGGATGATTGACTGCTTCATTATGTATCCTTGTAACACAACTCATTTAGTTGTGTGTGGGGTATGGGGTGTGGGTAGTGGGGTATAGGGGTGGGGTAGTGGAGTATGGGGGGGGGGATGAGAGCGGAGTTTGGTTGCTTACACATTGCCTCTAAGATACTTAACTTAGTTTCCCTAATACAAGGGACATCAGGTTTCTCGAGTCAACAGATTGATCTGTACGACATATATTTGTATCTGAATGTTCCATATCCATATTCATAGCCAAACCTAGCTAAGGCCTGATCACGACGTCTACCCATGTATGGATGTATCTGGGAGAACTTGACCTCCATGTATATCACTGTCAGTACTGTCATCCACTTATCTGAAAATATGATAAGTTTCCCAAACATTACGGAATAGTATAAAGAAGATCTAGTTTTACTTCACTTTTTAAAACAGGTAAGTGTAATTTGTCATAGAAGCATTTCAAGTTAAACTTCAAAATACCTCCCCCCCCCCAAAAGAATAAAAAAATCTGATTGCTACCATTTTAGTACTATCAATTTTGAATAAATACCCCCCCCCAATATTGGGATTGAAAAATGTGTTACAAGTGAGTGACTGATAAGAACAAGATTGTAGCTGAATAAGTAATTTGATTAATTGCTAGCAGAATAATTAGCATTGCATTAGTCACACTATCTTGGACAATTGTGAAAGGGATATTAATCAATGATACTATTGTCAATATACCTAGCTTCTTTTGGATGGCTTTAAAGGATGATAGCTTCTTGTCTTTTCAAACAAATCAGTGTAAAGGAACAGGCTAGACTGAACTTGCATGGTGGTGATATGCTTGGGAGAAGTCCAAAATGTATCTAGAACCAAATGAGTTGAAACATATACCGATAAATACACTGTCTAGAGTGTATAGTCAGGATGGAAGAATTTGTCTTGAATTTGTTTACTTGAAAAAAATGAAGCATTAATTTACCAGTTTTTAGTTCATCTCTGGACCTGGTAGAAATTGAACAGTACAATAAACAAGTCTATAATAGAACAAATTCAAAGTATATTATATTAACATTGTTTTACTTTACCCTGTGTATTCAACACAATACTAGTAATAAACACAGCTAACATAAGAGTAAAGCAGGATGGTAAAATTAATGAAGTCGCACAATATTTATGTAGAACAAATAAACATAATTTGTAAAAGAAATTCACATGTGGCCAATGAATAGGGAAATGACGTCACCTTTATAAACAAAGTAATATTTAAACCAGTTCAACCTACAATGCTAGCTGGAGAGTTTCATGGTCTGTAAATTTATTAATAGTTGCCGATTTGGGAATGATTAACATTTCAACAGATACCTGACCTTAGGATACTTCATGGTTAGTGGAAGCTTGGAGTGCTTTTCAAAAAAACTACCCCCCCCCCCCCAAATAGATCCTCACTGATTATTATCATGCAAAGAATATGTCTGTACAACTGCAAAAGCAATGCCATGACTAACACATGTATGGAATGCTCATGTCCATCAATGTTTTATCTGGCACATGTACTTGTTAACACAGCCATACACACACAGACACAGACACCACAGACACACACAGACATAATAACAGACACAAAAGAAACACAGACACAGACAGGCAAAGACACAGACACAGATACACAAACACACAGATACAGACACAGACACAGACAGACATACACACACACACACACACACACACATTCTCACACAAACTAAACTATACACAGTTTTTCTCTTTTTGTGTATTCTGGTGAGCAAGATGTCTTGGTGCTACATATACGTCAGCCATATTGGTATACACACATCTATGATGTGCACCATATCAAGGCAAAAAAAAAAAAAATACATACATTTAACTTTGGCTTTAATTCTTATTAATCACAAATCAATTCTGCAAATGATTTTCCTTACACTGCCTCATGTTTGAAAGAATGTATACAACTCAATTATTTGTTTCTATAATATTTTGGCAGGGCATGTATATTCTTACTAAGATCTTTTCATTATACATGTATATGCCTTCTTATTAGTTTCTGAATATCACAGATTGATTTGATTTGTTGTCAAAAAATAATTTATATATTTAAAGAAATGACATACTATACACCTCATTCTGAAGTCATAGAATGTGTCCCAGGTATATATCAAGGATGATGAAATCAATGTAACAATCACGAAACAGACAAACAGAAATCAATATCTGTGAATTGAATTTATGTTGCACAGCAGCAGTCTGGGGGAGCTGCTTGTACTACCTCTTTTAAAAATGTATTTATTACTGATTTAATTAGAGAGGTATAAGAAAAAAAAATTAAATCCAAAAATAGATTATATCAAGGCTATAAATAACTACACCAAAGTTACAGATAGAAATATATGAAATTCAGGATGACTTTAAAAACAATAATGCTTCAAATTCTTCAGCAATGTTTTTGTCCACACACTAAGTTTCTAAAGCTCTCCTTGATAGGAAGACTAGTATTCCATAACTGAGTAAGAAATAATGCTGATTATCAGTCTAGTCAAGATGGTCTCACAGTTATATGCGACATTTATCATCGGTGCCAAACTGAAAGTTTTATTTAAGTGTTACATTAAAGTGCACAAAAAATACAAAGACAAGATACAGTACATCTTCTATTGCCGTATCTGGAACTGAAAACTTTGCAGCAGACTTGCTCATATCAAAACTATAGCCAGCTAAGTCTTGATACCAGGGGCATAGGAAGGGGGAATGGGGCACTGCCCCCCCCCCAAAAAAAAACTTGTTTGTGCCCCTCAGATGCCCCCTTTTACATTTCTTGCATTAAAACAATTAAAGAAAATTTCAGACCGTAAAATAACTACAGGAATAAAAATGGCTTGTTATCAATATATTAATTTGAATTAACAGTGAAAGAAGTTACACACTCTGTACAAGCTTCTTTTAAAAAATGTATTAAATCCAAAACAAGAGATCTACTGAAAATTCTTAAAAAACAAACTATATTATTCTGGTAACCAAGTTTTGTCTTTTATTGATGTGTTGGTGCATATTTTTTTTCTTCTGATTTCAATTTCTCTTACCCATGTTTTATTTCACTTCAACACTCACTGACCCAATCTCTATTTTGTAACATTACAATAATTACGTCACATCTGACATAATGGTCACATTTGCTTGGTAATTTGAGGACAAAACAATGTAAAAACAAATAAATGAAAAAAAAAAAACCCACAAAAACTACATCACACAGAACAGTCACTCCAAGGATCCAGAGATTTTATATTTCTAATGACCAGTATCATGCAAATGGAATTTTGTAATGTTCAGTTAAATTTTCACAAGCTTTGATTCCAAGATGTAAAGTGATTTTAAGATTAGTCAAGATGTAAATAATTCAATGATTTGAAGCATTCAGAATTGCAAGATGAGAAGATTAAACATTTTTTCAATCTACAATTTCATAATTTTACAGCATGATTAAATAGTTACAAGATTTTAACATGCAGAATTAAAAAAAAATTAGTTTTTCAACACTTTAGAATTTCTAATATTCATGATATCGAAATTTGGATAATTTTTTAGTTTTCATATACTCTACAAAAATAGTTATGTGTACGGCTATGGCTTTCAAAACGAAGAAAAATTCACATCAACTCAAAAGTTCCCATAAAATTGGTGCCAGTATTCCTGAAAGTGGTATTTTAACAATATTAATATCATGAAATAATATGAATAATCTACAAAGTAGTAAAATACAAAAATAAGACTCTTGCCTGTACAGGGGCTGTCCCACTACTACAATACAAATATCTTTGATATAATCACCAGATTTTGACACTTTATCATTTAATTACCAGTATGTTCAAAAAAGAAAACCAAAGAACAAATTATACAAACATTAACAAATGAAAACAAAAATGTACAATATTTCTTAGTATCAGAATTCAAATGACTTCTGATTTCAGTGCTTTGAAACAAAACCCATCGAAATGCTTTAAATATCTGTTGTAGTGCTACCACCGTTACTTTATATAGATTGGATTAAATATACATTTTGTGAACATAGCTAGAGACCAAAACATACTGCATCCAACGGTTAAAAATAAATGAGTGCTAAATTATGCATGTGTAATTATCATTTGAAATATATGAACAGTGTCACTATATATAGGTACTATAGAACTTCTCTGTAATGGACAAAGATAAAATTAGAGTGCAAAGAATAGTATAAAGGTCATTAAAGTGACCCTTGACCTTTGATTCACGACCTGCGGTTGGTCAACTTGTTTCCCACTTGAAATGCTTCCTTCTAATAGTGGCCGATTCACCATGTATGCAAAGTAGAATATAACTCATCTGTGCACAGCCCCCCAAAAACTAAAAAAAAGAAAAAAAAGAAAAAATATGTATGCATAGACACTTTTTAAATGTATCAGAGAGATTGAATTTCCATACAATTATTCTGCTATGAACCAAGACACCCTGAACGATACAACATTCCATAAAGGACTACATTCATTGGTATATAACATCTGAAATACATGTACAAATCATAAAACAGATCATGTGGAACTTACGAGTGCAAAGATACCAAGATGCATTCACTGGATACTTAATCCTGATACTAACCCAACACAATTTCATCTAGAAAAAAAATCTGAATATTCTACTTTAATATATAAGTCCTCATCTTTGAAATACATGTGCAAACCAGTTACTAGTTTCAAATTTTAAGCATAAATTATTCATTTCTCATAAATCGATTGATGCATTTCGCGTGTACTACATATACAGACATACAAACATGGGCATCCGCGCTACTCTGGTTCTGATATTTTACAGTACAAGGATATCTAGTCCTCCTCTCTATGTATATAAATATATATAAAAGAAATACCACACACATTTTGAAACATAATTCAACTTTGTCAAAAAACATAAAATACTTTCACCCTTACATTTGGAAAGACATGAAATAGAGAATAGGTTCAATAAACTACAGACTTAGATGGCTCTATTTATATCGTAGCGAGCAATAAAATCTCGTCCCAACAAAGTTGAACAAAATTGAGGGACATCTAGTATTTGAATTTACAATTACATAATTAAAATAGTAGCTTGACCATGTCACTAAAAAACATGGCAAAAACCAACATCTGTCATGCATAAATCAATTTTGTGGCAGTGATTTCTATATTATTGATTGGGCTGCTGTTTCTTGAAGTTGAAACCAAGTACAAATATAAGATTATTTTCAAAACACCGTACAATCTCCATTTTGGTGTAAAATTGTGTCTGCTATTACAATCTACACATAAATGATTGAGCTCATTTTGTCTTTTTTAAACCTTATATCAACAGTTGGTATAAGAAAAAACAAGAGCCCCGGGGGGCACGACGCTCACCCGCGGTCTCGCAAACTCTCTATGGTACCCATAGAAAAAAC
>JZLH01S0080266.1:6146-22546 GCA_001188425.1 Eucidaris tribuloides | reverse complement strand
AGCTAAAAAGCAGCATACCACAGTGACATTTGATTGGTCAGGCACAGTGGAATGAATCATTCATGGGCAGGGGTGCATGTTTTATGTCCAATGATGTGCAACAAACATTGGATAGAGTGGTAAATGAGTAAGTTTTTGTGCCACTTCTATCTTTGATGGTATTCCCATAGACTTCTAGCATAATATCTACAATAAATATTAACCAAACCATCACTAACCTCAAAGAGGTGATCAGAAATTTGAGTTTGTGGCATGACAGATATAAAATTTCACTTTCTTAAACACCATGGGGGACAACAGACTTGTACACATGCCTAGTACATTGCACACTCAGAGACGATATGAGAAACTTTTCCAGTCAAACGTTGGATAAATGATAGAGTTATATTACTTAAGGCCTCTGTCCTCTAAAGTACGCATTTATTAAAATCAGTTTAATGAAGAAAATAAATATTCTGTGCAGGCTTGTTTACAAGAAACATATTTCTGGGTTATACTCCCTTCACAGTTAACCATGTTTAAATTGTATCATCTTTCATTGAGCAATAATGCCATAAAGCAGTGAACCCATGGCCACACATACTGATAAAATTGTTTGTTTTCAATAAAAGCTATTTTCAATGGTTCTATCAAATAAAATTAGAAACAGCACTATTTCAAAGAGCACAAAGTTATATAATACATTAGACAAAGACATTAGACATATACATCAGACAGTGATTTGTTACTGTCCCTCAGGCTGTTGCAGAAGACTAACAAAAGTTACAACATACTTTTATATGGAATCACATTTTAGATATATAATGTTTTTCTTACTACTCAGGCTGAAATGTGAGGAAAGTTTTTCACTTTTCTCTCTAACACAGAGAAACAGAGACACACAAACAAACACAGACACACTGACACACACACACACACGCACACACACACACGCGCACACGCACACACTCAAAGATTTGTCTTATTATTGAGTCCTGACATCTACCCATTTTCTACGACTCTCTATTAAAGCTTGTTATTGACTTTCCGTTTCTCAAGGTGGCGGTGATCAGCAAAATTTTCGGCCGCTCATGAATCTTGTCTCTACATTCATGGAAACTTGTTTCTCTTTTCTACGAGATGCAGCCACTACGTCCTCATCTAGCCTCCTGGTATGATGACATGAAGATCCACTGGTGACATCTGTCAATCATATCTGCTGAATCACACTCCAAGCTTGATGCACAATGCCAAGTTGACTCCATAGAGAATACATGAACCTGACGCAATCAGCGTCGCGGCATTACATTATTGGTTCTTATTTTGTCGTTTAGACTTTGCATTCATTTTTTTTTAATCGTGTCTTGGAAATGATAATATTCTGGAATACCTCAATTCCTGCGGAATGGTGATTAGTCTTTGTCCTCCAGTCAGCACAACGGGTCGTGTGCCTCGTCCCTCTTTTTAACAACATCCTCACCTTCCTAATTCTCTCTCTCTCGTGAACGTTGAGAGACGAAATGTTTTCACTTTCTCGACTGTATACGGGGGAAAAATTGGTCAGGAATGGAAGGCAGTATCAGGTGAGGGGTGGGGAGGGGGAGGGGGACCACTCATAGATGGGTATCGCTGCTCTCGTCAGCATCTATGCTCCCTTTTCCAAACAGTTTTCTTATACCGGAAAAGCTCTTTTTGGGCGGAGGTCCCTTTTGCATTGGAGTGCTGTTCTTGTGTGTGATTGATATCTGCAAGGAAGTGATATGAAAGGAAAGTCCAAATAAAAACAAACCAAAAACAAAATTAGACATACATGAAATATACTGCCAGGAATATACATACATGTACCAAAGCAAAAACTAAGAAAATTAAAATAGTGAATCAAAATATAAACAGAACAAAAAAAGTAACTACCCCCTTTTTAAAAATACCATAACTTTTTAAAGAAACGGTTTTGAGCAAAATAATTTGGCAGGGGTGTTTCTACACTAATTGACTAACTTCTGTAGGAAAATATGATTGATAAATCAATGTATGCATGAGTGAGCACATATCAAAGGCAAAAAGTCACTTTTCAAAAGTCACAAGGGTCATTTTGGGGGATTTGTGATACAGGATTTTGACAAATTCTGTTTCTGGTGAATGATTTAGCGGTATTTACGTTCTTCATCTATCGTTTGACCCCTTTACACCTCTTTTGACACTTTTCACATTTTTTGCGCTTCCGTGAGCTCAATTAAAAAATTGCCATCTTTCCTCAGTTTCTAAACTGTAAAATCCATTACATTTATTGAAAAAATTGAAATCCTTTATTTTTCAGCAAATTGTATCTTAACATGTTGTATGAACATAAGAGGTTGTAACCATGTCATGGATTAGTGAGAACCCTCTTTAAATAAAGCAAAAAATACCATTGTTTACCTTTATTTTGGCATAAGAGATGACTCCTGTGACTTTTGAAAAGTGTTTTTTTTGCCTTTAATGCATGCTCACTCATGTGTGGCTTGACGGATCAATCACATTTTCTCACAGAGGTTAGTCAATGTGTGTAGGAACACTCCTGCCACATTATTTTGCTAAAACCCATTTTGTTAAAAAGTTATGGTAGTTTGAAAAAGGGGGTAGTTACTTTTTTTGTTGTGTTTATTAACTCTTACTGTGTTATACATTTTTGGACAGTATCACATTGAGCAAGTTTTTGTTAGCCTAGTGTCAACTTCAAACAACTATACCTTTTTACACATGCACAATGAAGAAAAATTCTGTGTAGAAAAGTGTACCCTTTTTAAAAATGTAATTGATAATGTTGTCCAGATAACAAAGTCACAAAAGATCTTGTATCATTATTCATTTAGGATCAAAAGATGTCTATACACACGTAGAAACTGCATTTTTTCCAATTTCATACAAAGTCTGTGATAAAATGTCAAATTTGATGAAGAAAACCTTATGAAAACATACCAGTATTCAGTGAGTATTTGTCTACTAAATAAACAATGTAATAACAAATAACAGTGTTCATATCAAATGGGAAATCCTAACAAAATCATACTGGACTTGTGTTTGATCACAATAACAATTACTCAGTTATCATGACAAAAACAGACTTTACACTCAAAAGAATTCATACAACAGCCATGAAATTGCCCAGAACAAGTTTGACCTTGACATTTCTGATTAGATGCACTGCTTCAAGTACCGATATTCAATCTTGCAAAACAGTATTGATTTCTTTACTACAGTACTAGTCACTAAAAAATATGTGTGCAATCATACCTCTCCTAGTGGCTACCTGTCTATAGCAGCCAACCTGTCTATAGTGGCCACTAAAATGATTCCCCTAGAGACAAATTATATGTTAAAGAACCTGTCACCAGCAGCCATCTGTTTATAAAGGCCACATTTATTGTTTACACTGGGTGGCCATTATAGACAGGTTTCACTGTACATGTAATGGTGACAGGTTTTCAATCAAGCATCTAGGTCAATTACTGTTACGTTCTTTTATGAAATAACTTATCTACAAACAAATTCTGACAGAACTGGCGATATCCCGGTTTGACCCATCATCTCTCAGATGTCTGTAATTCCCAATGAGTTAATTAAAGCTGAGTTAAAATCAAGAATAAACAAATGCTCAAGAGGCCCCCTTCCCCCTCTCCTGGCCATATGATCCCCCCCCCTCCAATAGCCTGGCCTATTTAGGATTTAAAGTGGTAACAAAAACCACCCTAAAACATGATGCCTCCAGCCAGCTTCAGTGTGAATATATAAAAAGGCGTCAGGTTTTACTATCAAGTAGATGATGCTCGTAACCATTTCAGTAGAATCTAGGATAAAGCCTAGCAACTGCATTTACTAATATCTTATTAACCTCTGAGATTCTTTCATTCCTCTAGAGTTTAAACACGCTACACCCAGCTTCCAGCAGGGAATGAGTTAATACTGGCCGAAAATGAGTCAAGGTCGTCTCGTCTTCACTAACAACTCACCGTGCATGGAGGTTGAAGCCACGGCTCGCCGTCGATTTGCATGGGCACCCTCTTTCTTGTTCGTATCGTGACTGTCTGACACTGGGCTAACCTCCGACCCGACGACCGGATGCCTGCCTTGACCTGACCGACATGAAGGGAGCTCTCCAGACCCACGACCTCGATCAGCTTGTCTCCTATTGCTGTTGATTGGACAAGAAAAGAGATTGAAAGAGATTCTTAGATATCATTTGAGAAGGTGGGCCAATTCTTTCAGAAGTGCATGCAGAATCATTTTTGTTGCTTTATACTTAAAACAACGAGCAAGAGGAAATTGAAATTTCAATGAAAAATAAGAAAAGGTGAGAATTTGTGTACAAAGTCAATGGACAGTTTTCCACAATCTCATCACAAAAAGTAACAGAGTTGCAAATACAAGAATTCTCCATAGATGTGTGAGTTTCACTTGCCTTTATATCATTATCAAATTTAACTACAATCTTGTACATTACATCTGGCTCTTTTGGCGATTTGAAGGCGGGGGTGGGGGGGGGTGGGGGAGGCATAATTGCCCACCCCCTTCATTACTAACAAGACCAAAAATAGACCAGTACTTTTAGGGTTAAATTTGTTGTTATTTCAGGTGAGTAAACCAGTGGAGAATATTCTTTTTAAAATTCATTAAATTGATTTATTTTTTTAAATATATTCATTGCCTGTTTTTATTTTTATTTTTATTTTTTATTTTTTATTTATTTTTATTTATTTATTTATTTATTTATTTATTTATTTATTTATTTATTTATTTATTTTTTAGTTTTTTTTTTAGGGGGGGGGGGGTTAGGTAGGTTCTACATTTTAAATTCACAGTACATCCATTGACCACCAATAACATGTTTGTAACCTTGAAGCATTAAGTGCCACTGTCATAATACTTCGATGTAGTCTAACAGACCTGCCCTAGATTTTCCAGGCATGTTTCTGGATGTGAATGGATTCTTATCGATTTCAGTTCCAAGGTCATCGTCATTGAATTCACATCGTTTCACTGATTCAGGCAAAAGGTTGAGATTCCTAATACCATGTAGAACATGACCTAATACACTACCTCCAACTGACACAAGTTATTGGGTCTGCTGGTAATAGTGTGCCAGACTTCAATCAATAATCAATATGTTCATGTGCTAGCATTCACACAAAACCAGCCAAAGTTGTTTGGGAAACTGTGAATGTCTTGAAGTGAGCTTCATGTCATTTTATTTAGTAACACAGTAAAGCCCATTATTTCTGTTAAATTCATTCCTACAGATTTTTAAAATTAAGTCATGATTAATATATACAAAAGTCATGTATCTCTTTCACTTACTCTATCCCTCCCCCTCTCTATACTCTCTCTTCACTACTACCAAATGTGATCATTAAACATACACACACAGGGAAACACACACAAACACATGAACACACAGACAGGCAGACAGAAACATATTTACACCTACACACACCTACACACAGACAGACAGACAGAAACACACATGTACACACAGACACACAGATGACACAAACATACACACAGACACACGCACACAGACACACACACACCATTATATATTTAAAAAAAAATTATGAAGAATAAGTTTTGAAAAAATATACCACTGACAATAAAATCTGTATCTCTACGACATGCTACCAGACTTGTTTTTCTTTATGATATCATATCACAATTTGCATGTCCACAGCCTTGATTTTTTATTCATTTATAAATGTTGTTATTAATTTTATTTTTATTTTATTTTTTGATTTTTATTTATTTATCTATTATTATTATTATTATTATTATTATTATTATTATTATTATTATTATTATTATTATTATTATTATTATTATTATTATTATTATTTTATTATTAATTATTTATTTTTTTTTATTATTTTTTTTATTATTTTATTATTTATTTATTTATTTATTTATTTTTTTTGGGGGGGGGGGGGGTTCACATCAAATAACATGAAATTCACCCAGGAGGTGGGGAAAATACATCCAACAGATTTAGATGTAGACTAAATGATCACAACCTATATGTGACTGTTTGCACTCTTTGGAAGTTATGACACAGCATTCAGCTCTAAGGTGAATATCCAGGCCACTTGAATGCATGACAATGGCATGCTGACTGTATTATGTTATGACCCAGATAGACGACAAAGCAGCTGCGCCTTCTATGAACATCACTTCTCTAGTCACAGAATATCATAATATTGACACAGAGATGTCACTTTCGCTTGTTTGCTCAAACTAAAAAAAAAAGATTTGCCAATGAATTTGTTCTCATACACATACATGTTTATATCGATCTATTCTTCATGTCAGAGCATCCATTAAAATATGTTGTTTGTAGACTTGCCCAATATTTTCTGTCAAACCGTGCAAATATTACAAAGAGTTCAATGTTAAATGAAGGGCTTGAATGTATACAATGGCTGAAGATAACCCATAAATACACACAGCAGAGTAAGAGTGAACTGTTTTCTATTTGGAGTTATCTTAGAACGTCATATGGTACAATTAGGTAAGAAATTCTTTGCTTTTTACAAAGGTGGAATATGTTTAAATTTGTATTGAAATTAGCCTTGTTTGACAGTTGAGGAAGAATTTATTCTTAGAGGTATAGATACAATACTGGAATATACTAACTGACATTTCCCATAAGTAATGTACGTATTGCTTGATGTTCTCTGATAATTTAAACATCACAGTTTGTTATTATAAACAACTTTTCAGTGGATTTGATGTTGTTTTCTTATGTCTGGGGTGACAATGGGTTCTTTATTTTATCAGAGTAATTTTCACGAAGTCTGACTTTTCAGCCCCAAGGCTTTTGTAAGAAGTGAAGATTTACGTGAATCTTACATTAGGCCTGAAAAAAAGATAGTTATGTTGCCCTCAAGTGGGAAATTTCAAAAATTGGGTTGGTCGGTTGATTCTTATTTATTTTTAAAAATTTATTTCTTTTTTACCACAGCAAAACCTGGATGTAACCAATACACATGCACATAGTGTATTGTGCAAGTATATGTAGGATGAAACTGTGCAAGAGTAGAGTCCCCTGATATTTTTTATGAGTCTTTTAAATGGGCAAAATGCATATAAAAGTGCTGTTTTAGGTCATTGAATAGGAATTTTGGTAAATTCTTCGCTCAAATCTGACATTTTCTCCTGAAAATGGTGAGTTTGTATATTTTGGGTCTGCTGAAAAAAAAAAAAAACTTGCGACCCTGAATTTCCGCATTTTACGGTCGGTCGCTGGAGGGCAACATGACAATTTTTGTTTTTAGGCCTTATGACTGATTTCAGAATCATGAACAGTCTTTACGTTAGAGAACAGGAGATTTGGGGAAATGGCTCCGAATTGAGGAAGTTGGAGTCTGAGTGCTTACATTGTCTTGCAAACATCAGGTCAATATTGGATTGTGTAAGGCCCACTGAGGCGTGACTGTCAGCGTTTCTCTCTCGATTCCTCTGGAGTTTCTTCTCCAGTTTTCGTTGCTTCTTCTTGCTGGGCGTGTCCCCCCAGAGGTTGGAACCCCCATAGATACTGGGGATGTTGAGCACGGCGACGCCCTCTAGTGACGGACCACTGGCCAGGTCTAACGACACCCCGTCGCACTGCCGGATAAATCAACACAAGCAACATGAGAGTTACGGACATTGTAAACACGACTCATCATATCCTTTTTAACCTGTTGGAGACTAAGTACGAGTTAACTTGTGTTGGGGTCTATGGAAAATGCATGTTATAGTGAAATCAAATCGTCTCCAACGGGTTAATTGTTTCTAGACTGAAGATCATGACATAATGACTCGGCTGATCACCAAAAGCCGAAAGGTTCACTCTTTATGTTTTACAGGTAGGTATATAGTTTTGGTATACAGTAAATAACAAATTTTGTTCAGACCGGGTTTTATGAAAACCAGGGATGTTGTCGAGGCCGGCCGTTCCGAGTCTAGAGGCCAAGGCCAAGGCCGGCAAAATCCGGCCTCGACTACATCCCTGATGAAAACCCTACATCATTCATGTATTGAAGCTCTAAAATCTTACACCCTGAAATGATTCCATTTTCTTTAGAAATTATTAAAAATAATAAAAATGTTGGAAAACCCTTCCATCATTTTGCTCTAGGTAATTATGTACTGCATAACAATTTCTGCTTGAAGATTATTAACAAATCATGGTATGTTATTCTAAAGAATTTTAAGGTTGATTTGACACTTTACTTGTGTCTGGAATGACAATACTCTACTTTTTGAAAGATTGGCGAAAAATTTGTCTGATAGACGAAGACTATACTCTGGCTTTAAACTCCTCTACCTCAACACTTCAATTTCTCAATATAAAAGCTGAATATAGTATTTACTTACTACAGTTTGATATGTACATGTATACACTGATGATTATGGACAAAGAAAGAAAGAAACAAACAAAAAAACAAAAAACAAAAAACAAAAAACCAACAAAGCAGCATCACCTACCACAGCTTATTTTTGTAATGGATTCATGAGTAACATTGTTATTAGAAAATAGAAATTTTCATGATTTCTAGCAATGAATACATGTAACTTCAAAATCATGCAAAGACTTTCACAGCCCATATATCTAGGTCACAGTCATGAACATACTTTAACAACGAGATTAAAGCACATTTAACTTTACTCTAGCTCTAGTTAACTTTTGTCTTTAGATCTGCTTGGTTTCGAGAACGTGATGTACGTGTGCCATAGCTGGTGGGCTTCTAGAACGCAACAAAAGATGATGCAATAACCCAGGGTTGCAGCTGTTTCTGAACTAAAGAAATGCCTAGATGAAGATACTCATCTTTTGTATACTCTTGAAGCCCCTCGGCTATGGAGGACAAAGCAATGTCTCATTCTCAAACAGAACAGGTATATACGGGTTCCCTCAAAAATGTCCCTCTGATAGACTGCTGAATTGAACCCAAAATCGAGTATCATTCTGTATTTAGTGTTCAGATTTAGAAAGCCCATTTTATCTTCTAACTTTTGTGAAAATTTAATTGGTCTTGCTTGATTGGTTTTGAATACACAGTCTATTATTTAACAGCAGCACTTTTCAGCCCATTGCAAGTTTGCAGTGCTACATCAATACATCAACCTGAATATAAATCAGGTGGAAGGACATGCAAGATAAGAATAAAAGTTTACAAGCTGGACTTGGAAGGACAAACCGGAAGTGGAACGCACTCTGTGAAAGCAAACGCGACCAGTGGAACAGATCTTTGATTAGTTTTCATTTAAAGGCACTGAATAACAATGTTTCCATTTAAAAAAATGTTAGCTACATGATTCCCACTGCTAGTAGTGTCTTTGATAGGGTCTAAAAATGAAGCCCTGAAAAAATTGCAGTTTAAAACGATCATTAAGTGCTTTAAAAAAGTGAGAATCTTTGAGAGACCATTCCAGTTTTGCCCCATAGACTGCTGTGTTGCAGAATTTCCTATCGCCCGATAGGAAATTCATGTGCCAATTGTATCTGTACATATTGCTCTAGTGACAACATAACTGTCCAAACTTTTGTATTCTAGGGTGTTTATTTGTCCATTCAAGCACTGTCAGATAGGTCAGATTGCAAAGTTCAACAATTTTTTAAATGGGTCTTCCACAGTGTTATATACATGTAGTGTCTTTAAAAAAGTGAATGGACAGTCGTTTCGATAATTTAAGTGAAGAGTGGAATAAGGTATAATATGGCAGTGATGTGCCTCTCTTTTTATTGAACTTGGAATGGGCTGGAAAGTACTGCTGTTACATAAGAGCCTGTGTATTCAAAACCAATGAAGCGAGACCTTTGAAATTTTCACAGAAATTACAACATTACGTGGGCTTGCTAAATATGTCAACTTAAATGAGGATAAAAGTATGAGACGGACATTGTTTCTGAGACAAGCTCTAGTATGTTCCTGTACTCTTTAGTCTCATAGCAACAGTCATCTTCAGAAGGAATTTTCTCAAGATCAGAATAATTTTCCAGTGAGCTCCTCAATGATTTGTGTTGTAATGACCCCTCCCTCCCCTCCCCCTACCCCCCCCCCCCCCCGCCAATCTCCAACACACACACACAAATGATATGAAGCATACCATAATGTCTATGTCTTCATGGAGGTTCTTGCACGTTGATGCAAACGTTTCTGACGTCCCAAATTCAAAGTACCACAACTTGTTCTTCATTCGGCTGTTGAATTTCTCCGGATGCTTTTCCCTCATCGTGTGGAATCTGTGTGCTATTGAGGCATCCTGCGGGAAGAAGGTAATGTGACAATGTTGGCAAAATGAACAGAATTACTACTTCAAGAGTATTCAACTAAAGATTCATATGTGCTGTTAGAGTAAATGAAACATCAAATTAAACTTGGCTTTTAGGGCAAACTGATGACGTACCTGAATTTTCTGATGTGTTAAGAAATCAAATACGCATAATGCGCACCAGATGCACAAAAAACAACCAGCACATCTGTCATCAATTTGTTATTATAAGTCAGTGTTTAATTTCACGATTGCTTCAAGATTAACCACCATACAATTAAGTCCCCAGTTCTCCATTTCCAAAATGCAAATTCCATATTCTTCCATGTTCCAACTTCCAAATTCTGTGTTCTTTGGTGATATATACAAACAATATGTCAGAGCAATTTATGAAGCGATCAAAATTGGTGTGCGGGCACTGCGAAAGTGAAAGTGTACAGCCTGGCAGTGTACTTTACCCACTGTTTGTGGGTATATAGCTTTTGCATCTGAAGCTTTGTGAACACACTGAACACTGTCAACAGGTTTGATGCATGTCTTTGGCTGATGCACGGTTTTGTTATATTGTTTTGCTTTGTTTTTTATGGGATTTTTTTGCTGTATTTTCATACTTTAAATTCTTCAAATTTTTGGGCCTAAAAAATTGTGTTTTCTGTGAAATTCCATGTTCTTCCCGAATTCTGTGAAATTTTTCATATCATATCACTAGTGGTGTCGGCGACAGGCCTTCTGCCGAAAAGCTTGTCGACATAACAGTATTTTGACTGAAAGACGATATGTCGACAGAGATTTTATCTTACCGACAACAACACACAGGGTATCAAAGTAATAAATCAGGACCTTACAATGTCATCTCAGCAGGCAGTCACTTCTCAAAGCAAGCATTTTTTTCCTTCTCAGGCTTGCAGAAGGTTATAGAAACTGAGAACCATTGTTCTGAGTGTAATCTACACCATAAGAATCTTGGTTCCCCGGAAATTGACGATGTTGTCAAGCCATGCAGTGAGCCAGGCAATTAAAAGTCCCAAGTTCAAAATTCCACAAGCTACATGTATAGCGATGTCAGTCATCATTAGGGCCCCCTGGCAGGCTAATTATCCCCTGCAGTATGTAGCCACAATACAGGTGTATTGTAACATGTATTGGTACGGTGGTGTAAGACTGTTTTATGAATTCAATGTCCCAATTCATCTGACCATTTCTTTGTCGACAGCTGTGTCTGTCGGCTACATATTTGAGGTGACATGTTGAAAGAGAAATTTCTATTTGACGACGGCCCTACATATCACAGAAAACTGGGGAATTTACCATACAACCATGTACCCTCCTCCATTTGCCGAGATGTAGTGGTTATAACTTTGAAAGTAACTGCAGCTTGGTAGTTCCTGGGTTCAAACTCCATGACCATAAATTTGCTAAGTAAGAGTCCCAAACTTTATGCCACATTCTCATTTAATAGCTATGTTCAAACCAAACATTTTTTGTGACTTTAGGGCATGCACAGAACCATGCTTGTTTGGGAGTGGTGGAGGGTTTGTGGGGTTAGTCAAAGAATATGACAGATGTCCCACTAAAATCAGGCTTGGATGTCTGTAGGGCAAAGAGTTGTACCATGTCCCACAATCCCAAACCATTAGAACCCTAACTAAACTACAAACAAGCAACCTAATGAGCAAAGCCCCAACCATTCCACTCCTAAAAAATAAGGTGATAGAGGCCTAATACAGAAGACTTTGGCTTCCCGATTTCGATGTCCCTGGTTAGAATCCAAGCCATGGTGTCCGTGGGTAAGACACTTTATCCCCATTACCCCGTCCCTTGGATAGCACGTAAAGCTGGAGGTCTCGTGTTGAGACACCTCAGCACGTAAAAGAACCCACGCACTTCATCGAAAAGAGAAGGATGAAAACATGGTGTGGTGGTCACACAACAACATGTCTCATTCTTGGGGTTGGATGCCTACAGATTACAGTAATTAAGTTCGCTTTTCAAGGCCGTATCATCTCTAATGATGACACATCAATAATAATAACAATAATGAGAATAATACTGACAGACTTACCACGCCTATTGAGAAATAGTTGTTGATGATGTTGTAGGGTACAGGGTCCCCCTGTTCTTCCGTGTCCGTCGTGCTGAACTCTATATGCCACCTATCTAGGTACACTGTTTCCGAGACCTCTATGTCCTTTAGGATCTTGGCTAGACTACCTCCATCATAACCTGATGAGACAAATGATGAATGGTCATCGTTAGTTGATGTCTTAGTACCGACAGTTTGTATCTTTATGCTGACAAGTAACAGGAATAAGTTACAAATGTTTTTTTATATTGTGAGATTTGTAAGAATTATGGTACATGATGATACAGACAACCTAAATAAAGAGTACTGTGTGACACTTACCCTCAACAAGGCCCTATCAATTATTATGATTTCATGAGAAAAACCCCCAATGGTTTTCAAGTTACAGGCACTTAAGTGTTAAGGCCCTTCTGCCAGGAACATAGGCAGGCTAGGGCTCTTCTGTCAGCCATACAACAATCTATTGTTCAGATGTACATACATACTGTAACTTCACAAAATTCATTGTAACTTCAAAAGTCTTAAAAGATTTTTTCAAACTAAATATTACATAGTTAGAATGGGTATACTGCTATCTACAACAAAATTTCTACCAAAATTTTTTTTTTCAAACTTGCAAAGTGTAAAGAGTTTTGGCTGTTTGAAGTTTATACTACACTCTAGAAGTTGATTAATTTAGCAGTGTTTAAAAATCCTTGATACATTAAAAAGAATAATCGCACACGCAACAAGAAGATTTGACAGCTGGAAACTCATCTAGCAATGAATACAAACAGCTGTCAGTTTTGTGAGGACATACACAAGAATTCTTCTGGGTTTTTGGGGGGTCTTTGATGTTCACTGTGACCAGCTGCCAACTTCACAGAAGGAGCTAAAAATGAGTTTTGATATGTGAAAAAATATTGTTTGGAAGGGGGGGGGGATGCTACTCTTTCTTACCTCCTCCCCAGTTGAGACACCTTGCCAGGTCATTGCCTGTACCTAGGGGAAGAACTGCTACTGAGGGGCGGGGGTCAATCTGAAGCTTATCTGAAAATAGAAAACAAGAATAATACATCACAATTAAACAAAAGTAATTTTCTAATGAGATGAGCAACAAAAGAATTCACATCATTCTTTTCAAATCAATATTTTATTTTAAACAAGGCAAGACCAGTCATTTTAATACATTATAGCATTCCTTATAGAATTCTCCCTATCGCATATAGCTCTCCGAATCTCAACGTATGTGGCGCTCTAATTTTTTTACCCTTAATTATCGGGAAATCAACTTCCGGTTCACACAAGCGCGATACACATCGAATGCTACAGTACTCGTGCATCGTGTCAAAATCTTTCCTATAATCTTGCGAATAATATTTTTTTCAAGTCCTTCGTCCATAAAACATTTCTTTCACTACGAAAGTCCTTTAATTGCCACACAGACATTCTTCAAAATTGTTCATCAGGTCAATCCATGTTTACTTGGGTTCAAGGTATTAATAGGCCTATTATGAATTTGACGAGGATCGAATGACGTGTTATGTGTGTTTCACTGAACGATTTACCTGAACCGGAAGTATACATCCCAAGAGCTATCGATCAGATATCGGTATCGGGAGGTGATATCGCTTGATATCGGCTATATGCGATAGGGAGAACTTAATCCATGCAAGTATAAATAATAGCGAATAAAATATTAAAGCCCGAGTTTAGTTTTGGCGATTTTTTTTTATTGGCAAGCTTTATGCCCAAAGGTCATATCACATCAATAAGAGATTCTGAATGTCTTTATTTTTTTTGTTATTAATTAATGAAAAATCCCTTTCTGATGAGGTATAATGCAGATAACCTTAACTCCTTATTAACCCTCTGGATGTTATAATGTAAAATATAGGCGAAAATCTCAGCCCTCTCCCCCCGACATTTTTCATTAATTAATAAAAAAAAACAACTAAAGACATTCAGAATCTACTATTGGTGTGATATGACCTTTGGGCATAACGCTTCAAATAAAAAAAAAATTGCCAAAACTAAACTCCGGCTTTAACTCTGAAACAAATGTAATTCCAAATGTCATCAAATCTGTTTACCACTCATTTAATCTCAGTGGTGGCCTATGTACTGAGTACCTCACACAAAGAGTTGATATCCTCATTTAACCTTTGACTTTTCTCCCCGATTATTTTCTGATCTGAAATATTACTCTCTAGCTCCCCCTTTTCATCAGTCTAATGCTGTGTAGAGATCTTATGTTCAGTAATACCCCAATTCCTACGGGAACCGGATGTGTCATGTATTAACACAATCTCAGAGGCAGTGGGCTAATGATTGCATTTTCTGGCTGTGGTGACAAAACCTTGTTTCGTAATTTCTGCTAAGAATGAGATATAAATGAAATTTTATTTTGTCCAAGTCTCCAACTGCAACCTCAAAAAATAAATGCAAGTCAATCCAGTTTGTTTAACATTTAACTTTTTTTTCCAAATATACGTTATTATAGTCACCTCAGCACCAAAGTATTGCCTGTTTTATATTTATTTATACATTATGAAATGTATTTATTTATTTATTTATTCATATCTTTCTTTATGTTTTAGTCACTCCTTCTTTCTTTCTATTATGTATTATCCAGGATTTGTACATTTTCAAAATTTCCTGAATTTCTATGACTTTCCACAGCAAAAAACTGTAAATTTCCACGACCACTTTTACATTTATAAAGCGTGTAAAAAGACATTATCCCAATACTATCAAGCCCTCAATTAAGGATCATTTTAGAAATACATGTATCTTGACGAAATGATTTTCCCTGACTTTCAGAAGAAATCTATGAATTTTCCTGATTTTTCCACTGACTTTTTGCTTCTGAAAAAATGTATTTTCAAATTCCCAGATTTTCTTAAAGTTACCCGACATGTATGAGCCCTGATTATCATCATCATTATTATTTCTTTAAGTAGACCCCATGCAAGATGACTTACCTATACAATCTAATACCCATCCTACTGTTCCGTCTCCTCCACAACATAGCACCCTGAAGTTTGCAACATCTTTGAAGAATTTTAAGCTGTGAAGAAAATGACAAGAAACGAAGGACCATTAAGATAAAATACTAGTTTCACATCCCTGCCCATTCCCTTTTTATATTTGATATTTTATCAAATAAAAATGTCAAAAAATAATAATTCAGAGGTATGGTTTTACGTGTTTAAGCTTGTTTTGAGCCTTTATAGCTCGTGCACGAACATGTGATATTTGATACAGAAACACTGTGCTGGAGCTTGCTCCACATCTGGGAAAAAGATCAAACATCAAATAACACTGATCTGTCTCCTCTTCACTTATTAAAAATATGAATGAGAACCTATTTCTAAAACTTTCACCAGGCTAACTCAATACTCCATTAACTCTTGACACGTAATGGAAATTACAGCTCTCTATTCAGTACTGCGACTTGGGTTACGTAACAGTGTTAAAGTTATGTTTTCTGTGTGCTTCTCAATGTTTAAAATTTCTTATTGCTCAAAATGTTTCCATGAATGATTTTATACAACACTAAAGGGCATAAAAATAACTTCAGGATCATAACTGAAGAAAATACTATATATGGACACAAGACGGTGCTTCACAACATGGTACACCTTGGTGTACTGCATGTGGCATTATATACAAATAGTGTAATAAATTATTTTAAAAGCTTACTACTACATACTTATCATTCATGTAAAAACCTGACAATGATTTCAGTGACTTCGCATATATACTGAGTGACATTACCGAGGGTCACATGTGTGGATATGTTCGAAATGAGATAATTCTATCCGAAGGAGGATGTGGTTTGGAGGCAATCAACCTTCTACTAGGGTTGATTATAATCATGGCCAAGAACAGCCCATTGGTGGTGCCCCATGGCCTTGCTGATTACGTTTACGATTGCGTTCTTGATCCGTACTAGCAAAGGTCTTGCAATCATCGCTAGAATCAGCTCAAGGGTGATTCCCCAACTCCAAAGTTTGGGGTACTTTGCTACGTAATGTCAGGTGTCTATCCAGGATTCTTTTTTGTTTTTGGA